>JAHWFO010050606.1:245455-276830 GCA_023313115.1 Rhysida immarginata
AAAAAAAATGTTTCAGACAAAATGTACGTAGTTTTTTATGTAGGACCTGAATCTGCAATAAAAAATAGGGGTTCCCATTTGAAATTTTAAAGTTGCCCCCCGCCCCACCCCCAGGGGCCGGGGGGGTGGGCTAATTTTAGCACCAGCAGATGCCCCCTCGAAAATAATCAACTTTGGATTCTACGCATTTTTTCGTGTGAAGCTTATTTTTCGAGTTATTCTGCTTTGTCAACTTAAAATTTACACCCTGTATAGTCTTTCGTTTGTACCCCTTGTTTTTTACCTGTCGTACAACAGTAATTTAATTTGTTACATACTGTAGTCTTTCTGGGTTCATTTATAAAAACTTTTTTTTTTTGTCACTCATTGCTAAACCTTTAAAATTCGGAGTGTTTAAAAAAACAAACACAAGGTCTGCTGTTTAAATACGATTTATATGTATTGAATGTTTTTTAAATTGGTTCCTTTAAAATTTTTTTAATTGCTTCTTTAAAGTTTTTTACTTTTTTTGTTTGTAATTAAATGGTTGCATTTACATTTTGGGTTTTATAATAAATAACATTTTGGGTTTATAATAAATAACATTTGACTTTTTTTTTTTTAACCGTATAAACACTGTTTGAAATTTTTAAATGGAACCATTTATATTTTAGTTCATAATTCAGCTTTGACTTGTTTTATTTACTGAGGGGGTGTTTTTAAATTCAGGTTGTTTTTTAAATTGGTTCCTTTAAAAATTTTTTAATTGCTTCTTTAAAGTTTTTTACTTTTTTGCTTGTAATTAAATGGTTGCATTTACATTTTGGGTTTTATAATAAATAACATTTTGGTTTTATAATAAAATAACATTTGACTTTTTTTTTTTAACTATACACTATATGATCAAAAATATCCGGACACCCCTCACAGATCATCGATTGGCCCAATGTCACATGATAATGACTTCACATCATTTAAATAGCTTCCCACACCTTCAGACAAAACTCTGCTTGGACATTGGCAAGAATGGGTCGTTCGGCAGAGCTCAGTGAGTACCAAACTGGAACCATCGTTGGATGTCACCTATGCGGCAAGTCCGTGCGTGACATTTCCAGCCTTCTTCAGATACCCAAGTCAACAGTAGGCGATGTCATTATGAAATGGAAGACCCGGGGATCAACAACAGTTCAACAACGAACCGGTAGACCCAAGAAACTAACGGACAGAGACCGTCGAGTGCTTCGTCGTGTCACTCGCAGCAACCGGAAGTCCTCGGCGGAAAAAATTGCCACAGAGTTTCGAAATGCCTCTGAAAATGATGCCAGTACCATGACAATTCGTCGGGAACTGCACACGATGGGATTCCATGGCCGTGCTGCTGCCCACAAGCCCCACATTAGCAGGGTCAACGCCAAGCGACGTCTGGAGTGGTGCAAAGCCCACAGAAACTGAACAATGGACCAATGGAAACGTGTAATGTGGACAGACAAATCTCGCTACACACTCTGGCAATCCGATGGACGAGCTTGGGTTTGGCGCATACCTGGAGAACGCTTCTTACCTGAGTGCACAGAGCCCACAGTCAAGTTCGGAGTCGGAGGAGTCATGGTGTGGGGCTCATTTTCATGGTACGGACTGGGCCAGCTCGTTCCTGTGCAAGGAATCATGAACTCCGACCGTTATCTGAATGTGTTGGACAACTGTGCACTTCCAACGTTGTGGCAATTTTTCGGAAACGGGCCATTTCTCTACCAACACGACAATGCTCCGTGCCACAAAGCGAGGCGAGTACAGCAGTGGTTTGCGGACTCAGGAGTCGAAGAAATGGAGACTTTGCTGTGCACTCCTTATGACATACTAATATAGTCAATGATAGAATATAGCAAGTAGTAAATCAAGCAATCTGCAATGATAAAATAAGAGCCACTAAAATCTTATTTTGTACATTTTCACTCTTACGGTTGGCCGGCACAAAGTCCCGACCTCAATCCTATAGAGAGTCTGTGGGATGAATTGGAAAGACGCTTGCGGGCCAGATCACATCGGCCAACTTCTGTACCTGAACTGATTCTCGCTCTTCGAGAGGAATGGAGGAACATTCCGGAAAGTACCTACCAACATTTGGTGGAAAGTCTTCCCCGAAGGGTGGAAGCTGTGATTCGGGCAAAGGGATGTGCAACGCCCTATTGATTTCCACGATTTCATATTGAGTGCAAACGTGCATGTGTCCGGATATTTGTGATCATATAGGGTATATACATTGTTTGAAATTTTTAAATGGAACCATTTACATTTTAGTTCATAATACAGTTTTGACTTGTATGTATACAGTTGTGGGAGTTTTTAAAAGACGGTTTGTTTTTTTTACCACTTTTACAGGGGGTAGTTTTTAAAATTTAAACATAATGGCTGACACACCTTTAAATCTGTGTGTACGTGATCAATTAAGAATTGTTTCAGGGTCTGAGGTACACACAGAGGCAACTCAAAGCCAAGCATTAGATTTATGTTTGTATAGTTGTAATTTAACACAGAGTCAACCGCTCAATCTTTGTTTGGACCAAGCAAAGCACCTACAATCTCAACCTGTTCAGGGTCTCGGGACACAGACAAATGATGGTCAATAAAAAAACCATCTCAAACTCCATTGCCCTGTTTACCATCAAATCAACCAAAGCCATCAGAACAGAGTTCTTTAACAGGTTGTCCCGATGGTTCACAAACCCGTAAAAGAACGTACGAACCTTAACCTGATTGGCGTATGAAGAGGTGTAAACTTTCACTAAAGTACCAAAGAGGCAGGGATGTGACGCCTGTTACAGCAACACCCGCTGACCAGCATAAGGGGTTTACAGTTCAAACCAACACTGTTTTTAATACAGACAAACCTTCGACCTCGGCAGCTCAACAGGCGTCCTTTACTAAGAAATCTGTAAATACCCCAATACCAAACCCATCCCCTGTGACCTCAATTATTGGGTTACCAAAACCTATTATTGGTATAACCAGGTCTAATACTCAATCAATGCCTGCAGACCACTCCTTATCAACCCCCGGTATTAATCACAGTGAGCATTCAGTAAACTCAGACCTAGGAGCTTTTTATATGTTACGTGAACGTGGCTCCTCGTATTCCCGTAAATATAAAGTTAAAACAACCACATATGAATTGACGTTTCAAGGAATGAAAAGACTACCAACCTCAGAAGTCCCCTCTGTGTTAATGTTAATTTTTGACCAGATTTTTGAGCGTATATTAAGGAATAACAATCCAATCTATAACCATGCGAGAATTTGTATACGAGCCCCCACTTTAAATGACCCTGTAAATTTACGTATTGGTAGGATTAGTAGTTTCAGCAGTAAGATGTTGTTTGATGCAATGCAGGCTTTGGATCAATCACATCAGGGCTTGATGATGGATGAGTTGTTGGATATCCATATTGTGCTTCTACAAAAACCCATACCAGCCACGGGTTGCACTAATCGTAAAGTTGTATTAGCGTCAGATCACCTAGCAAGGAAATCTTCTGTTGTGGTGATCAAAAACTTTGATGTTTATTTCTCCCTAGAGCTCTAGTAGTTGCGATTGCTCATGCTGAAATGTGTGCTGCCCGTAAACAAGGTAATGAGGAATTAATCAAACAGTATACAAAAGTTTATAAGGCTATTAGAAAACCAAGTAGCACTCGTCAGCTAAATAAGGCCTTGGACTTGTGCGTCCGGGCTGGTGTAGACCAAGCACAGCCTGGTACAACCGAGAGTTTAGAGAAATTTCAAACAATACTGGCGACTGAGTATGAGGTTGTTGTACACACCTGTACAAACATTCAGGAATTGTTTTACCCCTCTCAATTTCTGAGTCCAAGACCTAAGCATACGTTACATCTTATACGTAGTGGTAACCACTACGTGATCACAAATTTACATGCGTTTTACGGGGAAAAAGGTTTTTGTGAGCGTTGTGATGTCCTTTTTCACAATTACAAAGCCAAAAAACTTCATTTGTGTGGAGGCCGCTGTAACCTGTGTGGTGGTCAACGTACGCAGAGAGTCAAATGTAATTACGTGCGCTGTGATAAATGCAATCGTTTCTTCAAAGAGGGGGCTTGTTATAGGGTACATCAAGACCCGACCGGTTGTAACAAACCCTGTGATGCATATCACAGATGTACTGTGTATAAAAAGATTTATGAAGAAAAAAAAATCATCATTGTGATCCGAAACATTGCAACCGTTGTAATGGAAGACACGAAGGAGGTCTTTGTTACGTACTTACAGGTAAGGAGCGTATAGACACGGTGAAAACAAAACAGCACAGGGTAAAACAACCGAGATTCCTATACTTTGACGTGGAAACAAGGACGATAAACACAGGTGAATTGTTGCCTGTGTTAGTAGCTCTTAGTTATCCAGATGACTCAGGTACTTACATTGAACGGGTGTTCCACGGGGATACATGCATTTCCAAGTTCCTGAGTTTTTTGTTTGCAAAACCAGTGAATTGGGGTAAAATTAAAACCCATCAACAAACCTTTGAGAATTCAATAATACTAGCTGGCTTTGATTATGTTTTTTGGATGAAATTTTTATTTGAACAAGGCATCAAACCTAACGTGATTTACCGTGGTACAAAGGTGTTATTGTTAGAGGTTAAAGAGGCAAAAATCCGTTTTCTCGATTCATTATCCTTTATAACATTACCTCTGCGTGATTTCCCACGCGTCTTTGGTATCGAGGAGCATAAGAAAGGTTTCTTTCCATTTGCACTACTGAACAAAACTCTACATTACGAGGGTGGACTACCAGAAATGGAACTGTACTCGCCTGACGAAATGAAAGAGTCCATGCAAAAAGAGTTTGTACTTTGGTATAAGAATGAGAAGTTACGTGTTGGTAAGAAATGGAATATGATACACGAACTAACTCAGTATTGTCTTAGTGATGTTATACTACTGCGTGAGGGTTGCCTGAAATTCGCTACTATCATGGAGTCTTTCAAGGGTTTTAACCCCATTTTAGGGCGCGATGTGACAATCGCTGGTTTCTCAAACAGAGTGCTTAGGGAAAAATTTCTCGATGCTTATTCAATGGGTGTGATACCGCCATTAGGTTACTCAATGCGTAACCGGCAAAGCAAAAAAGCCTTACAATGGCTAGCTTGGGAGCAATCAAAGTTGCCTCATGAACAAATCATTTCAGCTCTGAATGGACCTGAGAAACGCATCTTCTGGACGGTTGGTGTGAAAGCAAAAAGATAGTTTATGAATTTTACGGGTGTTATTACCATTCATGTCCTAAATGCACATTTGCCACGAATCGTAGTGTCGAGAGTCGACTTACTAATGCAGAAAATTTTCAGTGTACCCTCGAGCATATGGAGTTTTTAAAGACAGAACTACCCGATCACACGTTCAAAACATTATGGGAATGTGAAGTTTCTGATTTGTTAAAACGTGATACCGAATTAAAGCATTTTTGTGAAACGCTACAATTCGGACCAGAAACATTCATTTCACCCCGCGATGGTTTTTACGGTGGACGCACTGAAAATTTCACAGCCGGTATTACAGAGGCGACTGAAACAGAACGACTTACATATCTGAATTTTACATCGTTATATCCCACGGTAAATAAGAGACAAAATTATCCAAAAGGACATCCTATCGTGATTAAAACAGGTTTTACTCACAAGCTGTATGCATACTTTGGTTTGATCAAAGCAACAGTACTCCCACCTAAGAACTTCTTCATACCCGTGTTACCTTAACATTGTAACAATCTATTGTATTTTCCCCTTTGTCGCATCTGTGTTGAATCACAGTTGAATAAATTATGTCCTCACACAGATGTTGAACGGTCATTGACTGCGACCTGGCCTACCCCTGAGTTTTATAAGGCGTTAGAAGAAGGTTATACCATTGTGAAAATTTATGAGGTATGGCACTATGACAAACAATTTGTATACAACAAGGATACCGGGGAAAAACATTTTTTCAGTGAATATGTGAACACCTTTATTGGAGGTAAAATACAAGCCTCAGACTGGCCTCCGTATGCCAACACTCAAGCCAAGCGAGATGCTTTTTTGAAAGATGTGTACTTAAAGGAAGGTATCGTACTAAAGCCATCAAAGTTTGAAAAAAATCCCGGTTTACGTAGTATATGCAAGCTTTCTTTAAATAATGTGTGGGGTTTTTTGGGACTGAACAATGCAAAACAACAACAAACAGTTTTTGTTGATAGTTTCTCTGAATACTATAAACTTTTTAACACCCCTTCAATTGAAGTGACAGATCTCGATATCGTAAACGAGGACATTATCTTAATGTCGTATAAAACAACTCATCCGACCACTCATTTAAAGGGTAATGTAGTTATTGCCTCATTTGTGACGTCTTATGGCCGGTTAGAATTATATAAAATTTTAAAAGTGTTGGGTGTTCGGGCCCTTTATTGTGACACAGATTCGGCCATTTACCTTGAACCAAGAGACGTTAATTTACTACCAAGAGGCGTTAATTTACTACCAAGAGGCGTTAATTTACTGCCAAGAGGTCATAATCTAGGAGATCTTACTGACAAAATTGCTCAAAAATACGGGTCAAACGTACACATCGAGAAACTGGTTGTTGCAGGGGCTAAGAATTACTGTCTGCACTTCTCGGACGGTTCTCATGAACTAAAAGTGAAAGGCATCACGTTAACGAGAAGTGCATCAGTTACCCTTAAACCAGCTATGATTGAGGAACTCGTGAAGGGTGAAACAGAGGGTTTGCTCAACTCGGTCGAAGTATCTGTGAACTTCAATCTAGTACATAACAAAACAGCTGCAACTCTACACAATAAACCTACAAAAAAAGTCTACAGATGCACTAATCAAAAACGATTCACAATCTCAGGAAACTTAGCAAGAGAGTTACCCTTATGGGTATTGCGGTGAAGTATTAAAAAACACCCAGTGAGTTTTTTATATTCAAGTCAAAATAAAAAGTAAATGGCTGCAGTAGTAGCATTTATGGTTATTAAATAAAAAGTCACGTACAAACCAATGTGTTCAACATCCATTACGTTTTTAACAGTTAATATGGGTAAGCTTGAGTATGACTAAAGATAATCATTATTATTTTAAGATTAAAACATTTGACATTATAAAAAAAAAAATTAAAAAAATTGTATCAAAATTGTATTTTTAAAGTTGTATAAAAGCAGTTTTGGAAAAATAAAATTTAAAGTAATGTGGATTATGTAAATTGAAATTTTATATTTTATTTATTTAATTAATTTAAAAAATAAAAATCAGAAGCTGTGAAATGAAATGTAAAACAATTGTTAAGTAGTGTTTACATATGTCGATGGTGTTAGGTGTATCCTATTAGTATACAAACACTGGATTGTTTTCATCAGACTTCAGTTTTAGGAGGCGTGAATGAGAAAACAACAGGTAATTGTATTCAAACAATTAAATTATTGTAGATGTACCAAAGAGCAAAACCAACGTAATTCATGAAGAATAATTTAAAAGATTAAAATTTAAACACAGCAAGTAAATGTAATTTTTTTTTTAACCAGAGCAATTTAACTAAGTGTAAAAAAGTTAAAAAATAAAAAACAGCTTGTTCTTTAATTTTATTTTTTTAAAAAAAGTTTAGAAATTTAACAAAATGGGTGAAACGTTAAAAATTAAAAAACATCTTGCCCTTTAATTTATTTTTTTTTTAAAAGTTTAGAAATTTAACTAAGAGGGTAGAATGTTAAAAATTAAAAAAACATCTTGTCCTTTAATTTTTTTTTTTAAAAAGTTTAGAAATTTAACTAAAAGGGTGAAACGTTAAAAATTAAAAAAAAATAAAGGGCCAGATGTTTTTTAATTTTTAACGTTTCACCCATTTTGTAAAATTTCTAAACTTTTTAAAAAAGTGAATGAATGACAAACAACAATAGTTTATTTTAAAAAACGTTTATTTTAAAAAAAAGACAATTGAAAAAAAAGATATTTTTAACAGTAAACAAAGAAAAAAAAAATATTTGGTTTTCTTGATGCACGTGCGCTCGGCAATCTGGGCTTGTGCTCGTAGTAGACGCACAAATGTAGTGCAGCTACGCACCAATTCGGCGCTCAAAAAAGTGTTAATGCTTATAATGCTGAAGCTATGGCATTCAGACCTGATGTTCACTACATCACATTCAGGATGTAGAAACTTTTTGGCCAATGTTCTTTGGTCTTCGCCGTTGACGAAGAATAATCGTTAAGAGGAAAGCAATTTTAAAGATACACCTAATAAGTTGAAATACGGCTGCTGGTTGCTGCTAAACAGGCGACAACATCTCGCCGTATTCGAGGACGACGACGTCGATGAACGCCCGCGAAATCCGGCAGGTGGTGCAAAATTTAGGAATCCCGCTGTCCTTTAGGATTCACTATCCCCATCATGTACAGCGCAGAGACCAATGGCGGTCACCATTGCTCCGAGTTCACATGTATGGCAAACGAATTCAAGGAAACAACCCATCGCTGTGCAGGGAAAACATAAAAAAATAAAAAGTAGTAAGAAAAAATTACGGAAAATGAGATTGAAGTAATAACAATACTCACTCGTGGGTTTGGATCCTTCCGCGCAAAGCTCCTCGAAAAAATGCATCTCCTATGCCATAACGGTCTGAGGAAGTGGTTGTGAAAAAAAAATGGTAAAATTTGGGGTAGTAAAATGAGTGAAAAGTAGGAGGATTGAAATTAATGCTTGAAACGATGCAAAAAACTCATACTTACTGCAAAAGAACACGGAAAAATTCTGGGTGGAAAAATGAAAGAATAAAGTCGGGAGGTTTGAATATTACTGCTTGAAACGAAACAAACATGCAAACTCATACTTGCTACAAAATTTATACAACTGTTGATGAAAACCCTACAAAATCCAGCCAATCACAAGATAAAATGAAAAACATTGTCTGACGAAATACATTATTTGCAAGCTTAAACAAATGGTTAATATGTGATGGACCATGAAGATTGGTAGAGACTTAAACAATTACAACCAATCAAACGTACTTACACAAACGCAGGGTATCATGTAAAAACACATGATGGATGCGAAAAAAAAAAAAAAAAATGTGAATTGTGAAACCATAGTCTTACAACTTTTAGTACCTATGCAGGGGGGAAAATGGTCAAAACTAAAACACATTTTTATATTGAAGGAATTTAAAAAAAAAGGAAAGTATAAACTACATATTAAATGAATGTAACACACTGAGTAAAAAAATTAAGCTCATCTCAACCAAAAAGCATTAGTAAAAAATTAAAAACATGACACATCAACACAATATTAATTCAATTTATACACCATGTAAAATCAAACAGCAGGAAAGGAAATTTATTAGAAAATCAAACAAATGTAAAACATCAACAAAAATAAAATACAAAGGTAAAACATTATTATAATTTTCTAGTATGAGGATGAAAACGTTAACTCGTATAACAAGAATGCGATTATTACAATTAAAACGAAAAGAACGAGTATTCATTCAATAGACCAAGAATGCATAGCACAGCAAAGTCAAAAACACAGGCCTGTTTTTTTTTTAAAAAAAAAACCTGTGTCACTTGTGCAGAGAGAAAAACTTTTTATATATTTTATTTCATTTTTTCTTGAATGCACTTTTACAGACTTCACAGGTTTTTTTTTAAAGACTGCTCTTAAAAGAATATATTTAAAACGTTCATAGAAAAAACGTGCGAATGTTGTTGTTGTTTGGGTTGGAAACAGGTGATGCGAATTCTAGCCTTCACAACAAAAATACAAGAGTGAAATTTGCCACAGAGATAAAATCAGAGACGCGAAAAACGTCCATTGGGGCATTTGTTCAAAATGTAAAAAACAGACTATGCATAGCAAAATTATGCTGGAAACGCCATAGAGCTAGGAAGACCACTCTAAAAAATTTGAACTTTTAAGAGAATTCACTTATGAGAGATCTATCCCATGTACAGAATTCACAAACGTGAAATTTCACACCCAAGTAAAATCAGCAGAGTGAAAAACGTTCCCAAACAACAAAACGACTTTAACAAAATCAAACGTACACCTCGGAAAAAACTTTTTGCTGAATTGATGTACAGTCGGAAAAAATATTTTTATGTCTCTGTTAAAAAATGTACGTATGTATGAACAATTAAGCAACAGGGCAATAAAAACATGCATCAAAACATTACTGAAACGGAATAATCGAAGCTTTTATTAAACAACATTACAACGAAAAAAATTCGAGAGATGGAACAAAAAAGAAATTTATTAATACGAAAAATATAAAAATTTATTATTAAGACGAGTTTGTACAGAAAAAATCATGTCGCGTACTGTGAAATATTGCAACGAAAGATGAAAATGCAGCTGAGGTTTGAGAGACAAAGAGATCTTTAATCCTATAATGGGGTCTGTCCACCCTTAGTGAAAGGGAGGATAGCAAAACAAAAACTAAAATTCATTTTTAATACGTTTCAGAGCAGGGGTACAAAGAGAACTTTAATCCGATAAGTGACTGTCCACCCTTAGTGAAAGAGCACAGCAAAAAAATAATTTCAAAATTCAAGACGTTTCAGAGAAAAAGTAAAACAAAAAAAAGTGAGGGGTCACACAGAGAGAGAGAGGTCAACGAAACCATATGTCGAAAGGTCACGGGTAGAAACAGCTGTGACCCCAAAAAGAGATCTCTTGACTTTTCTGGAACGATGTGGAAAGCACGTGAACGTCATCATCATCATCACCATGACAACATGACGTCAGCAGTTATCGCGGGAAGATTCGTATGTTTTAGACATTCATTCAGAGATCTGCTAGCCGAGTAACCAACCACACACCCACACACGCGCTGACGTCCCTGCACTGCCAAAAGAAGATTAGAAGTAGAAGCCTGAGAAATGGAATACGAACGGGAAAAAATCCTGCTCAACATTGTAAGTTGAGAGATTCACAATTTTTATTTATTTATTTTTTATCTCATTAACGAAGTATAACTTTCTCTCTCTCTCTCTCTCTCTATATATATATAGTACGAGGTGTCACCGTCACAGCCAATACATTCAAACGGAGAGCGGTTTTATATACTACAGCGGGGTTGCATTTTGCGGGTTGTACGAGGTACGAAAACTCGATGAACGGACCAAAAGACAGTTGGATATATACGGTTATAGACTCAAAGCCCATTATTCTTTTTTATTACCCGAAGAAAACGAGATAAAATTCAGTCAGTGTGATTGGGAACGACTCAAATCCATCTATTACACATTAACTGGCCGAAAAAACATTTTTTCAGGAAGTCTACCGTATTCTGCATTACCCGGGATCATAAACCATTGGAAACGCGTCACCACGCGATTTTATGCGTACGGCGGACTTCACTATCTCGTTTTGAGTCGATTACTCGGTGTGGAAGTGACAAACGCCGAAAGAATCTTACCAGCCTTGGCCGAAAACACATGGTTGAATCCTTTATTCCATAACGGAGCCAACAGAGTCCATTATGAAACACCGAGCGCCGCATATTCATTGGCTGTAATGCTCGAGGTGGAACATTTTACCGACTGTAAACCGAAAACATGCTAAATGGGTACCGAAACAAACTTCTCTCGCCCCGCTGATGCAAACAGTGACTCCAGCGACGACGCAGACTACGCGATTAAAGACGACAACGACGCACTCTTTGAGAAAATTGCAGAAGACGAAATCGACCTAGGCCGAGCGTGGAGAAACCCAAACGAAGTACGAAAAGAAGAAAACAAACAAACAAACAAAAAATAAAAAATTTGAATAAAGACTGAAAAATTGAATAAAGAATGAAAAAAGCATGAAAAAATAAAAAATAAAAACAATAAAAAATAATAATAATAATAATAATAATAATAATAATAATAATAATAATAATAAAAAAAAAGGGCAAATGGGGGAAATGACACAAAGGTATTTGTAGAGGGGTGTGTGAAACCTGGTTTCACATCCTATCACCGCCGCCTCCGCAAATACCCAGTGTCATTTCCTTACAAACAGGTCAAAAATGACCACACCCAAATAAAAGACCAACGCCCAAATAAAAGACCAATGCCCAAATAAAGACCAATGCCCAAAACAGGGGAGGAGGGGAGTCAGGAGGGGGGATGGGTGGTCACGTGACACGAAGCCGAGGGGTGGAGGGGAGTCAGGAGGGGGGATGGGTGGTCACGTGACACGAAGCCGAGGGGTGGAGGGGGGTGAGTCGCCTTTTGCACGCGGATTGGTTGAACGTCTGTGACGTCATGCAGGGGTAGGGGGGTGGTGGGGGGTCCCGTGATGCGAATACTGCACGCTGATTGGCTGGAATAGGTCACGCCCACCTCATTAATATGCGACCATACCAAGTACTCATCTGCTATCGAAGTTCGATCCTCCCAGCATGCATTGCAACAACAAACTATAGCTTACTACAGAAAATGGTTTTAAAACATAATGAATCTGATTAAATAAATTCCAAATCTTATCAATTATCACAATATGCATTGATTACAACAACTCCAATAAAATACAGAGTCCCTTGACAAGTTTATAATTAAAAATCGCTTGAAAGAAGCTTCGACGGGCGATAGGCCTAACGGCCGCATGGCGAACTTTGCTATCGCAGAGGGGTCTTTGTATCCATCGTGGTAAACAAGTGTTCCTTAGAATCCAAGGCATAATTGGGCTCAGTATCTAACACTATAATGTCAAGAATTATCATAACTTAGCAAGTTGAGACTAAGTGTTCTTACAACCAGAAAATATAATGGCAAAGGGCTTTGTAACCATAAAAAGGATCTTAAAAATATAATTTAAACAACAGACACTTGTCCAACAAGATAAATTTTGACACCCGAAGGTGGAATGTAGTCCTTTTCTAAGGGAGGACTACTGTAACCCTTTACAAATAAAACAAAACAACAAAGTGACTATGTCACACTACTTTCCCTTTGAAAACAAGATGTTGGCTTTAAATCTTAAGAGTTAAGCCAATACCTGAAAATTCACATAAAAAAAAATTCAGTAATTTCCTCAATGAAAACTTATAAACAAGTGATTACATCACAGTATAAAAAGATAGGAAACAAGTATAAGAGAAAATAGGTATAATATGGATCCATTGTATTGGCTATCAACCAAAGATGCCAAAGATTATTCCGCTATAAAAAAAAAATATTGGCAATGTACAATTTTGAAATCGGGAGCAGTTTTTTTTTGGTGGGGGGAAGGGCTAATATTAATTAATAGAAGAAAGAAATTCAACTCTATTTATCGTACAAGACAATTGTACTTATTTTCTACAAAATTTATAATAAAACAGAGTCTGATGTGTTCGTTTTTTTAATATTAATTATTCCCCCCCCCTCCCCAACTGAAATGAGGAGTAGCGTCAAGTGTAATGATTTTTGGTTGATACAGTACATATTTTATATTTGATTACTATTTTTATGGCCTTTTTTTATAGGAAACTTCGGTTATAAATGATACTTTTTGAAACAGTAAATCGATCGCAGGGTGGCAAAAATTATCTGATAAAAACACAGTAGATTTGAGTTCATGGCTTTAAATTATCCAGCCTTTGTCAAATCCTTTTCTAACAGTGAAATTAATATTTTAAGCCTTCAGAACAATAATTAACCAGTCACATATTTTCTTTCATAAATTATTAGGAAATTCACTTGTTAAAGCTATAGAGCTTTTTCACTACATGTCATCGTGTCGTCATTGTGATGTCATCGACACGATGCCGCCATATTGGATAACAAGCAAACAGGTACTCGCTTTCTTCGCTATCAGTTCGCTACTCGCACATGCTTTGGAATTCATTATACAATGTCTTTTTGCTGCATCTTAGGATGTTCTAATTTCTAGAGATAGATTAAAATATTTTTACAGAATACCTGTAGTTCGGAGGCACTAAGATAAACTAATCTTCGAAATAACACAGAGGCGAAGAAGAGCTTGGCTTGCCGCGATTAAAGAGTTGTACTCCACAACTGCGACAGTAAAAAATACTGGCGTGTCTACTCCAATCATTTCTTAGAATGAAATTCAATCTGGATACTACATACAGAAAACGCTTGTTTAATTAAATACAGACTGTTCGTCGTAATTTTCCCAAAGGAATCTGGTGTATCAGAAATTGATAAAGTTCAGATTAGCAGCCCCCACTTTTCTCGGCTGACATCGATCAGCCTCATCGCGTTTATGCTCTGGAATTTATTATCGTAACATATCTAATTAATATGTAAATGATTTATCATATTACGGGAATTATATTTTAAGAAATTTATGTAGGAAAAAAAATCACGAAAATTCCATGAAGGTGTACGTTAAATGATGTCGGCCATGACGGCATAGCCCCCTAAACAGCAAATGGGGGCTATGCCAGTGGTCGCCCATTAGCTGAAGTTCATCACCACGGAACTGTCGTGGTTTTTTTCCTGCATATATTTCTTTAAATTTAATTTCTATAATACTATAAATCATTTACATATTAATTAAATATTCTACGATAATAAATTCAGAGCATAAACGCGACGGAGCTGATCGATGTTAGCCGAGAAAATTAGGGGATGCTGCGCTGAACTTTTATCTTGAAATTTTACTTTCGGTGTCTCATTTATTACATACCTTGCTATAAACGAGTGTATTAACGTTAATTTGTTTGTAGCCGACTTCGAGAACCCAGCCACACAAAAAATTCTTGTATGTATTGAGTGATTTGTTTACGTGTGATCCGGCTGTGCTCGTGGACGACGTAGCTTGAAGTTAAGACGAGATCCAATGAAGGCAAACTTCTTTTCTCTAAAGTAAACTCCTGATTTAATAGGGTATAAGGATCAATACTATCAATATCAGCAATTTTTTGTTCATATCTCAGTTGTGCATGGATTGGGAGATTCGTGTAGTATGCTATCTTGCCATAGCAACTAGAGTGTGCGAAGCGTGCTTGTTATCCAAGATGGCTGACCTAGTTCTGCGTCCTGAGTTGCTAAGCAACCTAAACCCAGAATGCCTTACGTGGTCACGTGCTGTAAAAGTTCTATTGTCGGCGATTTCATTCCTTCTGCTGGCCGACTCTACTCCAAGGTCGAATCTCATTGGCTACACTCCAAGGGGTTGTGATGTCATAGAATGCTCTATCACGCTATTGGTCGGCACTTCGTTGATAGAGCCATGGCTGCCAAAAATATAAAAAGTTACGCTCGTTCACTATAATTATTTACACATTTCATTAATAAATTTATAAAAGTATCATTAAATATATAAAAATAATATAGAAGGTTTTATAAACAATGTAGCTGGTGTCTAAATTACTATTTAAGATACTGTGGGACGCTAAAACGAAGTAGTTCGATCTTTTTGTAGACCCTAGAAGTTTGCGGCCTAAAGTGAATTGCAGCCTTTAAAGGGCTATCTTTTCGTTCCACAGTCAAATTTGCGGCTGCGGCCAATATTCAAAAAAAATAAGATAGATAATATTTTTGATCAAAATATTTAAACTTCGAAGTATGGATTTTTACTAGTATTTATCGTGATATCGTGTTAGGTGTAAATTCACAAAAGAAACTTTAATTTAATTTTTGTATTATGAGCCTGTATATTCAATTCAGATAATGATGCAAAGGGGTGATAATGTATCTATTTATTTATGTACAAAAAATTTAAGATAAATAAACTAATGTTAATTTTCCCTTTTTCCGACGTTCCCGGAAATGACGATCGCGTTCCCTGAATGATGATAACGATCATTCTTTACAATTGACACAAAAAACTTTCTCAGCAGTATTAAATCTTTATTATACTTTAGAAATTAATGACTTTTTCGTCAATTGCACAATATTTTTTATAATAATATACCAATTAAGTCTTACAAGGAAATCAAAAATAAAGAATCGCAATCTTTCTTTACTTCTCAAATACATTACTTTGCAGGACTTTTCTCAAAAGTCATGGGACACACCAATTTTACATAAAAATGAGGCATTCCCATACAATTTAAATGTTATCGTTCATCTCAAGACTACACAATAGAGATCGCTTGCATGCTTGTAGGAATGGCTCAATGAAAGCAGCTTTTGGACTTCGAGAGGAATACAATTGTTATTATCAGAAACCATGAGTATCACACACGTTGCCTCTATCAATCATGAGAAGTTCCTGGGCCAATGAGAAGAAGGTACAGCAAGGCTGTCACCCGGTGTTCTTCAAAACTACCAGGTAGTCAAGATGCAGGCCACTGATAGGATGGGCACCCAGCTTGCAGATCGGTAATTTCTCCTATCCAACCAATCAAAATATTTGGTGAGCACATATAAGAAATTATAAATGGAAACTGGAGACACTGCAATCATAAGATAATGATATTGCCAGAAAAAATGGAAGGAAAAATTTCACCAGGAACCACTAATCTTGACTACCTGGTAGTCTTTTTCCTTCCATTTTTTCTGATATCGTTTTCTTAAGATTGGAGTATCATCTGCAGTTTTCATTTAAAATTTCTTAGGAATACAATTGTTGGGTGACACCTTGCAGGCAAAAATGTTAGAGAGACCTCAACTCTATTAAACATCTCCAAATCATCTGTTCAAAATGCTGGACGCGGAAAGATAAGGGTCCGAACTAATGTTCAGTTCAGGAGTGGAAGACCCAAGATTATGTCGGGCAGACACTGACGAGCACTTCGCAGGGTGGTCACTGCAAACCGTAAAACATTGGTTGATAGACTGAGAAAATCCTTTACTGGCTCTATTAGCTTCGCAAGGATCTGCATTCGCTGAGTTTTCATGGCAGAGCTATGGCCCATACACCCAACATCATCAGCACCTGTCAACACAGCGAGGAGATTGCAATGGTGCAAAGAGAGAGGCCATTGGACTCTGGAGTAATGGTGGATGGTTGAATGTAGTGACGATTCACGATATGCCATCTGACAATCAGATTGAAGGATATGGGTATAGCGAATGCCCGGAGAAGGTCATCTGGCAAGCTGAGTAATGCCCACAGTGAAGTTTTGCAGAGGGTCAGTGATTGTGTGGGAATGCTTTTCATGGTTTGGCCTGGGTCCAATCATTTCTGTGACTGGTCATCTGAACACTGAATGTTACCAAGACATCCTGGACAATGCCGTACTCCTTGCCCTCTGGCAACAGTTTGGAAATGGCCCTTTTCTCTTTCAACACGATAATGCACCTTGCCACAAAGCAAGGGTTGTAAGCAGATGGTTTGATGAAATGGGGGTGTAAGAATTTGACTGGCCTGTACAGAGCCCCGATTTCAACTTGATCGAACATCTTTGATATGTTTTGGAACGTCGATAGCACGCAGGAGCGGAGTGCCCGAAATCTGACTGAACTGTCAAAGACACGTTTGGCAGAATGGCGTAAAATTCCTGCAGAAACATATCAAAAACTTGTGGACAGTATGCCCGACAGAATAGAGGATGTGATAGCAGCAAAACGTGGAGCAACTAGGTACTAACACAAATATTTTTCAAAGTGTTTCCATTAAATTGGTAGTGTCCCATGACTTTTGGCAAGGTAGTGTATATTAATGCCCTAAAAGAAAAACACAAAAATTGGCTTAAAATAGCTAAATCTCTCGCCTTTTTCTGCGTAAAGAATTCAGGTGTCATTTCGAGAATGCAGTCATTTCAGTAATGCATGTGAAAGTCCGAGAATGTTCCCGAAATGATTATTTGACGTTTCATATTGTTTATACAGCATCAACCCTACCCCAGAAGCCGGATTTCAGGGTTATTAGCTAGTAAATCGTGTTATTTAGCATAATTACGCTAAAAGTATAATTACACAAATCCAAGCGAGATTACTGAAATTTCGACTCTTTTCCCGCAAACGAAATATGTAATGGCGTTCCCGAAATGATAAGGAATTAAAGTACGCTGTCACAAATTTTAAAATGAAAGGTGCTTAACCAGCAGAATGAATTTATATATTGCACAAAATACACAAATACTGTCTCCCTTGTCGAAAAAGCTTCAAGCACGGTTATTTCGAAACATTTTGCCAAACCCCTTATTGCATTCACGAAATGACGTGTTAACTGTCAGACAACTTTTGAAAAGCCAAGAATGAAAATCTTAAGTAATAAAAATACAGTATCCTATTATTTGTTTAAATAAATGATATATAAAGCTATATATCAAGGCATAGTTTTCTATGTTTAGTTTAATGTCATTTTTTATTTGTTTGAATTACAGGAAGGTGTTTATGGACGCGTTCCCGAAATGAGTTTTGGAGTACATTTTAAATAAAAAAAACAGGAAATTTGAAAATATTACCATTGAATTTACAGGGTGCAGACAATTACAGATGATACCTATGTTTTAAACCCCACGTTGTAATATTACATGTAATTTTAATATAAAAATCGTTTTCCGAAGTGAAATCTTCACCTCTACGATTTTGAACCACTATTTTAGTTTGTCTCACTATATGAAAAAAGTTGCAAGGCAGTATGGGAAAGCCACGTTACCAATTGTCATCTCATTCAGATCAACGTGCAGCCAATAAAAAAGAAACTGAATCCATAGAAGCTAAAATGAAACTGAAACAGTGATTCATGTTTTTGCGCACTATGCGTGTGCAGTTGGAGACTACTTTACGGGGTGGAGGTGAAAAAGTAGTGATGTGCTTTCCCATACTGCCTTGCAGCTTTTTTAATATAGTGAGACAGTGCACAGTCATTTAGAAAATAACAAAATGTAATTTGATATGTAATAAATAAATAATTAACTACATAAATAAAAATAAAAAATTATTATTATTATTTAATATGCAGGTAGCCTTTTAATTATTACCTAGGTAACCTTTCAACGATTAATCCTTGTAAGCTATGATCAGAAGGAACGCATGGGGATGCAGTCTTTCTTCGGGCTCCATAGTAAGGATGCAGCATTTCATCGGGCAAAACGCATTGTGCGAAATGTGTGCATGTAAATCAACCTTAATGAGCAGTCTTTAACCACGGAGGAAGAAATAATATAACGCAGTGTTTCTTCATCCATGCAGCAGGAATCGGGAATTTCAAATATGTACTCACCTCTGCTGTAGCTGTAAAACGCAGGTGACTTGTGGCAGATCAGCATGCCAAAAGTTGTTCCGCCTGTCGGAAGCAATATCAGAGCATGCGTGTGCTCTCCCTCTTCCTTTTAGTGAAAAGACTCCCTTGTCCTACCCAGACATTAATTCTGGAGTAGCTACTCTAAGGAAATTTCGAACTTTGAAAGATGTGCGAAAAGTCCCCATGAATGTGAAAAATCTTCGGAAAATGATAATGAAATTTGAAGAAACAGGATCATTGTCAGTGCATTCTGGCAAGGGGAAAAAACCCGTGTCTGCAGATGCATTAGAGAAGGTTTCGCTTCAGGTGGAAGAGGAAAGAACTGCAAATTCCCACGGTAGCACCTGTGTCCGGAATGTAGCACAGGCGTTAGATAGGCCATTTTCAAATGTCCATAAGATGTGAAATTTCCTCTGATATTATTCATACAAACTTTCACTTGTGCAGCAGGTGTTTCCACATGATTTTGACAATCGACTCCAGTTCTCAATTCAGTTCTTGCTCGCGTTGAAGTCGATGGAGAATGGACGTGGAATCCTCTGGAGAGACGAAGCACATTTTCACTTGGACAGTGAATACACACAACTGCCGCATTTGAAAACCAGAAAATCCGCACGCTTTCTTAGAGGTTCAGTTGCATTCCTCAAAAGTGATGTTAAGATGTGGATTTACGGCATCTTTTATTATCGGCCCGTACTTCTTCGAAGAGTTAAATTCTACGGAGTGTTAAGCAGTTGGATTTGACCACTTTACTTACGCTTACATGCTGGTTACTTTCCACGTCTGAATGTGTTTTTGTTTGTTCCATGTTATGTCCATCATTCCTAGACACTGCTCAACATCGTCGTTTCCATGCATCGAAGACTTCATGTATCTTATTGAGGGTTATTGTGTTCCAAACGTTCCAAAGACTAATTAATTTAAAAATGATAACTCCATTTTAATTCAAAGAAATAGAAATAAAATAAAGTTAATAATATAAAGTCACCTGATGTGGAAAAATACAAATACTGAAGAAGACAAAACACAGACGAAATGATCATCTTGTGAAGAAAATTTTACAGGAAAGCACAGAAAGAAACACAATAAACAGGAGAAGAAAATCTAGATGAAAGTCCAATGATCCGTAGCACATTGATGACAAAATTGGAATGAATTATAAATAACTTTTTCGGGATTTTTATCCCATCTTCAGTTTGTAAAATTTTTGAATGAAATTTCAGTTAAAAATATTATAATTAAAGAGATAATAAAACAAATCAAAAGAATGTGTCGATATTAAAATCGAGGAGATATTGTTATTTGTATGATTGTTATGAACAGGGTAGTGGTATTGGATTGTTGAGAACAAGGGAAGTGTTATTGTCTGGGTTATATTATAATTTTTATCTTTTATTTTTTTATTTTTTTAAGTAGTAATTTCTATTTATTATTAATTTCTATAGATGGTTTGGCTAAATTGTTTTCATTTGAAATAATGTTGATGGTTTCTTTTATTAGTCTTTGTAATCTATTTCTTTACCAATGATTTTAACTTTGTTCCAATCTGGATTATGACTTTGGCTAATACAGTGGTTAGCAAGATTATTTTTAACCTTGTTTCTAAGTGCTCCTTCATGTTCTTTTATTCGTGTTATTAATTGTCTTTTGTTTGACCTGTATAAATGTGTGGACAATTGGCACATAGAATTTGATATACAGTGGTCGCCGCTTAATATGGCCACCTCGGGATCATGCTTAAGTGGCCACATTAACCGGTGGCTGTTTTAAGCGAGGTTATGAAAAGTACTTAATTTTTTACCCAACAAGTTGAGCATGTGTTAGTGTTTACATATAGACAAGCTTGTTTGCTTAAATAATCATTTATACAAGTACAGCATCTTGTCAAAATATTTTATTTAAAATATTGTCTACTGCCTGTTCGACAACTTTGGCTGCATTAGTGAAGTTATGTTGGGTAGAAGCCGTATGATTTCTATGTATGATAGGTCATCAGGAACATGAGCAGGGGCGCTGCAGTTGTCAAATTGAAGACAAATTTTTTTTGTCTTCGCTTCTAAGATGCTCGTACATTGAGCTAGCCAAATAATCCAGATCTCTGATGTCGTCCATGCATTTATAGATGATTCGTACAGATTTAGGAAAGTTTTTATGTTTTTGATGCAGCGTGGAGATTTTGACTTAACAATGATGAGGAGCTTTTCTCTCTGTCCCTCCAAGTTGCAATAAACAAGGGCATCAGCAGCCGCTTCATGATGTTTCTTGAAGCTTAGCCCATTGTGTTTTCAAGCAATGAAACCGGCCTTCATTTGCCTTAAAGCCCGTGTGTCCTATTGTCTTTGCAATTTCATCAGCCTTTTGACATAAGAGAGGACCGTTCACTGGAGCATTTCTGTTTCTAACATACTGAAACCAACTTAAAAGGCCTTCTTCAACTTGAGCATCTTTTACATTTCCCTTACGCTTTCTGCTTATCCCTTCACTTGCAGCTTTCAGTGCAATCTTTAATTTTGGGCAGCAGTGCCCATTGGCTTAGAGGTAAATGAAAAGTGGATATTATAAGTGGAGAGTTCATTTATCCGAAGTAAGATGAGATGAAAAAGTAGAATTCGTGAACTACCTCTGAAAAAAGTGGCCATATTAAGCGGGGTGTGGCCATATAAAGCGAAAATTTCTTACATAGGAAACAGTTAGAAAATTCCGGACAGAGCTGGAGTGGCCATAAAAAGCGGGTGGGCATATGAAAAGTGGCTATATTAAGCGGCGACCACTGTATTATGTTAGTGATGCTCCATTTTTCTTTATTATTTTGGCAAATGTCTTTGAAATTAGAAATTGTGTTTCTGTTTTGATCTTTTGTTGTTTTTATATTGGTGGTAGTAATTAATGTTGTAGTTATGTTGTTTGCTATTTTTGGTATGACTTTAATGTTTGGTATCTGTTATAGTATTTTTTTTCTGTTTGTGAAAGTTTTTATTATAGTATTATATTGAATATCTTTTATATTGTCTGTATTGAGTTGTGTTATTTCTTGTTGTGTTGGTGAATGCTTCTAAATAAATTTTATTAATTAGTTCTATCGGATAATTATTTTTGGCTAGGTTTATTTTCAGATTTTTTAATTTTTGTGGGATATAATTTGGGGATGTGAGAGTTTTTATTCTTTGTGTATATATATATTGTTTAATTTTTTGGTGTGTACGTTGTTGTGATAAAAAATGTTCTAAAGTCTGTTAATGGTGGTTGCCATTCTCTTGAAAAGTTTCTGCTTCAGGCAACCAAAGCCAAAAAAATCTAAAGGTGAGCAATCAGGAGACTAGACATATGTGCTCATTCTCCTTAGCAGTTATACCTGTCCGCAGTTTCCGTTCTCTGAAGTACTCCTGGATTTTCTTGGCAGTGTGACTTGTTGCTTTGTCGTGATGCACAAACACCATGCCAAGACAATCATGATACAATTTGGGCAACTGGGCTTCAAACAGTGGTTTCAAAATGTACTCAATATAGTATACTCTGCATTAACTTTGACAGCTTTCGGCACCTGGATAAGTGGGAGGGGCCCATACGTCGTCAAAGCACCGACGATCATGAAGCCACTGGGAAGTTTTCAGAACATTGCGCCAACCACGTCTCTGGCATCTCATGTCCCCTTTGGACGTACCAAATACGCCGACCACCCTTTGGTTACAAATATGGCTCGTCTAAGGTTACAACAGACTCAGATTTTTCACCTGCAAGATGGTTTACATAGTATTGACCTGATGGTATTGCATTGGTCTTCATGTGACGTTCAGTAAGGTTGTGCAGCTTTGCTTTTTTACGTGTTTCCAAGTGTAAATCCCGATGAATAATCCGTCCAACTGGTCGCTGCGATAAACCTAACGTACGCGCAAGGTCGTTTTGCGATGGGGGGTTCGGAGTTTGTGTGGCACGTCAAATTGCACCAACTACTGCCGGTGTCAGAGTTCTTCGTAGTCACTTGTGTGGTCCAGATGTGCCCCCCTTTGTCAGCACTCAGCTTTGCACCTCTGTTATTCTGGTGCACACTTAGATACCGAACCAATGGAAACTACTGTTTTCTGACTTGCAAATTTCTTTTTAATCTCCCTGTGTGATATTCCTTCCTTAGAAAGTGTCCTAATGGTTACCTCAACATTGTGTGGTATTATTTTAGGCATGGTGACGCCTAGCCTTAGTTTTTTACAAGTGATCCACTAAATATAATCCCATTCCTTATATACCAGACCATGTTCTCCCTCAACCCCGTTGGTTTCATCCAGAAACTGATTTGCATAGAGATCAAATCCAACTGCCTAACACTCTGTAGGGCTCCAGTGACATGCTTGATCACCAGGCAGCGACATGCTTCGCTCTTAGATAACGAATCTGTTCCGGCTCTGCAAACCCGTCAGTGCCCTGCATGCACAATCTTTGTGCAAGAGGGAGCTCTTCCACACATAGCACTGTGTGTTAATGATTTACAGAAAAACGGGTCATTAGCCTTCATTTCCATTAAGTGTAGCCTGCCCGATCCCCAGATCTTACTCCATGCGACTTTTGGCCTTGGGGACATTTGAAATATCTGATAAATCATGACAATCCAAGAACTTTACCTGATCTAAAAGGCAGCATTTCATGCCATGTGGAACATGCCATCTTGCGGTTTCAGATGGTATCTGAAAATGATGGCTTTCATGTGGAACATGTTATGTTGTAATGTGTTGTGTTTTACAAATGTTGAACTTTTAAACTATTGTACACATGTGGCTAAATGTGTAATTAGTTTTTAAAACTCTTTCTGGCAGTGTAATTAGTTTTTTTTTTTTTTTTTGCTGAAACATGAAACAAATTCCCATCCTTTCATTATATCTTCCACAAAATTTCACACTTTTGTGATGACTGGTTTCGCCTGTAAGCAGATATGCAATAGAGTCCTTGAATTATGGACACCCTGTATATTAGCATTAATTATAATTTAATCTCTTTAACTTAAAATTTAATTTACAAGAATTTAAAACTAAAAGTTTAGCATGGAAACTCATGATATGGATAAATGAAAAATTTCTGCCAGCTTGAGGATTTCAGATAATACTTATTCCTTAACAAGTAGAAAATAAAATATAATAAAAAAAATAAAATAAAATAAAAAATAAATAAATAATAATAATAATAATAATAATAATAATAATAATAATAATAATAAACCATTTGTATTTTTATTTCATCCTCCAAATAAAATTTTCATAATAAATTTGTTAACAAGATACAAGATTTACTATTTCTTAGTATATATTTCAAGATGGGGAATGTTGTTAGTAGTTAGTACATTCTAAACCCCCAATCTTGTCTAGATTTTACCCCCCCACTTCATTCTTTTTTTTGCCAAGCAATTTAGTATTAATCTTTATAATGCTAGACTTAACATCAACATACTTTATTTTCCTTATTGTTATCATCACTGGTGGATTTATAGCTGCTTTCATGTGAGCAGATTATATCACTGCAATTAGGTTCTTTTCCTTGAAAATTATTAGATAAAAGTGTCAGATTTTGTTTTCCACCATCTATAGTTAAACTATGTCTTCGTAACACTTTGTCTGCACTATAGATTTTTTTTAGTTCAAGGCCCTCATTCAGATTTGAAGATACCCTCACTGAGTTTATGAGTGGGCTTAGAAAAGTTTTCTCACTTTCAGAAAATTCTTTATGGGGAGACTGCTGTAAATCACTGACTGAATATGAAGAATTGAACCAAACTGTATTTGTTTCAACTAATGGAGCCAATTCAGTGATATCACATTGCTGAGGAACTGCAAGCATAATTGCAGGTTGGAAAGGGATAGGAAGCCAAGGAGATAATGGATTAGAATCATTAAGTGGCACCATGTAGTCACATGTTCCGATCGAAGGAGTAGAACACTGCTTAGGGCAAGGGCCCCTATTGTAATCTAATCGTGTTATACATGTTGAACTCATTGTTGGAGTCTCACATTCAATATCATGTTCTATAGTTTCAACAGTACACGAGTTTCCAATATTTAAAGGGCTGCACGAATCCTGTTTATGCCCCACAGTTTCCTTAGATTTAGCATCCAGTAATCCAGAAGAGAATATTCTGCTTCTAAAATACTGGTTTTCGCAAAAGGCAGTTATTAATCGCACATCTGGCAGGCTTAGGCTCTTCCGAATAGATTTCTGAGAAGACATCATACAAGATGGGCATGAAAATGTTCTCATCCATCCATTAAGGATATTAACAGAACTGCTTTGCAGCATACTTGTATCACCACTAGAAGAATAACTTATTTCTGGCTCTTGAATTTTGACAGGATCCGGGCTCTCTCTTTTGACTGCATTGTTTCTTAGATGAATTAACTCCTAAAAATATAAAAGAAAGTTAAATACAATATGTTTTAAGGACAAACAATACATATACAAAACATGTTGCTGAATTTGCTCAGAACAAAGGATGATCAACATAAATTTTATGTTACAGCTTTTTGCAATCGATAAAATGTAGTTTTCAGTTGAAAAAATAATCTTTTCAAATGAAAAAATAATCTTTTCAAATGAAAAAATAATCTTTTCAAATGAAAAAATGCAGTTTTCAAATGGAAAAAATGCAGTTTTCAAATGGAAAAAATGCAGTTTTCAAATAAAAAAATGTGGTTTTCAAAATAGAAAATGCAGTTTTCAAATTAGAAAATAAATAGAAAAGAAATTCATAAAATGTAAGTCAAAGAAACAAAATAATTTACATAATAAAATAAAGAAAGCGTCCCAGTTAGCCCTAAAGTTCTAGATTAGGAGCTTTAGTTAGCCTCACTCTCCCTTACCCTCTAGTGGCAATTATTTGTATTACATAAACGGCGACCACGGCCTACAAGATAGTAAAGATGGGCCATGACGGCGACGGAATTAAGCAGACGACGGGCAAGATGAGCTCAGCGAACGTGTGTAACTCGAATATAGGCTAAAATACATACTGTAAAAAGATTTCCACAATTTACATACACGTGAAACATTAAATTTTTTACATGTAATTATGGATAATGTTCCATTCCATAAAACTAACCAAGTGAAGCAGCTAATTGATGATCACAGCTGCCAAGTAATTTATCTACTGCCGTATAGCCCGTTCCTAAACCCTGTAGAGGAAGCGTTCAGCTAAAATTGCTTGTACGCTGCAAACACGCGCCTGACCAGCCAGCCTTACTCGCTGCCATTTCAACTGCAGCAGCGCAAATAACCCCCCGTGACTGCAATGGTTGGGTCGTTCATAGCCGGCAGTTTTTAGTACCGTGCATTCAGCGTACTGAAATTTTAAATGATCTTCCAGATATTCCTCAAAATGATACTGATGATGACAATGAATAGAAGAGAATAGAATTTGTGTTTTTTACTGTATGTTTCTTATTGTATACAGCTACTATATTTACTCCTTGTAATACGGCGTAATATCCAATGTTTTTACATGTATATAGTTTTACACTATACCTACAGTAATATGTAAAATAATCTTTAATTTTATAATACTAATATTTATATAATAAAATTTTGTAATTTACTGTACTATAACAATATATATAATTAAATTCTTTGGTTTCTTTGACTTATATTTTATGAATTTTTTGTCTATTTTCTAATTTGAAAACTGCATTTTCTATTTTGAAAACCACATTTTTTATTTTGAAAACTACATTTTTTATTTTGAAAACTACATTTTTTATTTTGAAAACTACATTTTTTCAATTGAAAAGATTATTTTTTCAATTGCAAACTACATTTTACCAATTGCAAACTACATTTTATAGATTGCAAAAAGCTGTAAGAACTGTGCTACTGGCTATGTAAATTCTATACTAATTTAGCAAAAGAAAAAAAATTAACTAGGCTAAAATATATTAATTAAAAAATAAATAAAAACTTCATTTAATTAAAATAAATATAAATAAAAATAAATAATAAAAACAATGAATAAATGTCACCCAATGGAGAAATGCAAAAGTTGAAGTGGACGAAACAATTGAAACAAAGGTCTTGGGGAGCTTTTGTAGATGAAACACAGATGAAAAGAAGGTCTTGTGAAGAAATGTTACATGAAACATAGGAAGGCACACAGTAACAGGTGAAGAAGGTCTATGATGAAAGGAGTTTTTATTTATTTTTTTAATTAATATACTTTATCACAACTCCTACTCTTATATAATAACTAGGCTAAAATTTAAATACTTGATTTCAGAAGTAATTTAATGTTAGTTGATTAATGGAACTCCTTTTGAATAAATAGTTAAAAGTAAAAGAAATAATTTCTCTCTGCGTTTTTTAATTCTCAATTTAAAGTTTCAGCACAATTTCTTGGTATGAATGCAGTGACGGTTGAAAAATTTCACTGGTCAAAATCTTATTTCACTTTTCACCTTTATTGTTAGGAATTTACTTAATATGGTGCCTCTATTGTTCAGTTATTAACAATACTTGACCAAACGGAGGCAAGATGGGAGAATTTGTTAACTAAGTAAATGAAACGTGATTGCATTAACTTTTTTACATGAAAGTCATCGCTATTAGTTTTCGCGAGTAGTTTCATGAATATGCATTAGCTTTTGACAACAGAGAAGTGGATAGAAAACAGAAAAGAAAGATGTGAAATTACGCACTGATTAACGTACTAATATTAAACATATTATTAGCTGGCTTCGTTTGAAGCCCCCCCTTCCCCCATTTCATACCTTCCCTGGTTTTATTATCCGATATCATCTGTTGATTATTATATGCAAATGTTTTTGCAGAAAACTATAAATGGAACACATGGTGGTGTTTACTTTCTTCATGCGCTTTTGTTTACGTTATGGCCGGAGTTTAACCAAACTTCATGACCTGTTTACTCCTTTAAGGAATGCAATTTCGACAAAATGTATGAGAAAACTTGTGTTTATTTAAGTTGCAGAACATCGCTAGGTATCTTATAACATCCTTTTCAAAAACACCCTGTATATGAATAATGAAAGTAATGAGATTACAGATACTTACAATTTAGTATATTTGTTATAAATAGACCGCTGACCCTTCACAGGATGGGTTACCACTGTAGAGGCAGACAGTGTAAAGAAATGAGAAGTGGAGTTTTATAATTCAGGTATGCAACTTGTGGTTGTTTATTTGTTCACATTTTCTCCAATAACTTTTTTAGTGAACACTCTCGTGTCATTTGCATAAGTTTGTCCGTGGTACTGATTATTTTCAATGTAGAGGAAGACATTTTCGTGTCATGTACAGTGAAACCCCTCCACCTGACCACCCTTCTAAACGACCGGATTTTCTGGGAACGGAATTTATTGTCCATAGACACAATGTATTTTTAACCCCTTTAACATGATCACCCCTCCACCCGACCAGCGACCATGGTTTTCATCCACCAGACTCCATATTTACATTGTACTTTCCCCCTCTAAGAAGACCATCAATCCCTGATAAAAAAAATTCATGTAGAACTGTCCAGTGAAAGTGCTTGCACTGACGGGTGGCAGCTAGAGGGGCTTCCCCTTATTGCAGTCAGTGTAGATCACGTGGGCTTCGTAGCAGGAAGTTGAAGTTTCACTTTCGATACATATATTGTATGTGCACAGCTTTTCAGGTACAGTAATTTACGTCTTTCATTTACATGTAAATGTAATGTTTTTAACTGAAAAGGTTTAGTTTAACTGAAAGTCACAATGGCAACTGGTACTATACGAAATCATAGGAGAAAATTGACAATTTTATCATTTAGAGAAAAAATATCAGTCATCACTGAAAATGATAAAGGAAAATCTCAAAAGGCAGTTAGCAGAATCTGCTATGGAAAGACGCAAATCCAATCAATTTTAGCAAATCGGAAGCAGTTCCTTAAAGAATGGGAAGGAAATATGAATGAGAAATGTAAAAAAAAACGATAGCAGCCATACAAAAAAGTAAACAAACATGTACACTTTATAATTTCTTTGTGCACTGAAAGGCACATTCCAGGATAATTCCCTTTAAGAAGAACACCCCTCCAGACGACCACTTTTATGGGGAACCAGCGGTGGTCGCCTTAAAGGGGCTTTACTGTACATTGGGTTAGTGAAACATAGTTGGCCATGAGCGAAGAATGGCTGTGGCAAGAATACTCCAACACGATTGAAAGATTGGCCTGGGATTTGTTGACAGTCATTGCGAAATTGCCGATGCATTCTGAAGGGAGGAGATGATTCTATAGGTTAAAGTTAATTTTCGGGATGAAGATCAGTACACACCTTTCTCGATTCCTGTGATGATTTCGGCATCGATTGATATGTTTTTGGAGATCCCTGTAAGATGGCCTAAAGCTGCTTTAGATGCACTGTACTCTACGGAATTGGAACTTAACTCGCAGCAATGAGTATTGTCTTAGCACAACAATCCCTGGCTTCGTAAGGATAACCATTTTAGTATGTTAAAATTTAAAAAAAATCTTAATAATGGAGTGTATTACAGTGAAACATCTTAAAACACGCAGCAATGGTTCCACGTAATAGTGGTCGTCTGGAGAGGTGGTCTTCTTAAAGAATTGGGGGGGGGGGGGGGCTTAATATAGAGTAAGTGTAATTTATAAAGTTTCATTGTTTCAATTACAGTTATTGTTTAACATTTGTAACGTACCGTTTTTTTTTTTTCCTCCCCCTCCTGTTTAGGCTTTAGTAGGTTTATCAGGAATTTTAGAGACCCATTTACTTCTGATTTTTTAGATTATTACTGGCTGTGTTCATTTCTGATCACTGATTAGAATACGCTTTATATGCTCCCCTCCTTCGTTGTGCATTTCTAGCATTTGGATTACCGGTATTCCTGGTTTTCTGCCGCGAGTGGTTTTCCAAGACTGGTGTGTTCATCGGTTGTTTAGGACACGAGCTATGTTTGTTAGACGCTTATTAATTTATTATTACGGAGGTTACTGTGTTCCCCCTCCTCACTTTTTTAATATTAAAGGGTTCACGTGACGCGCTCTGTTTGCGTTGTTCTTGGGTTTTTTGTTATCTCATTTGGGGGGTTATTTATTCTATTTGATTTTTGTCCTCGCGCTAAAAAATTTTTTCTCTTTGGTGATTTATTTATTTAATGATCGGGATTGCGGGTCCTCATGTATTGAGTTATTGATATCGCTATTTTGTATCATTTGTTATTTATCCCTAGACGAATTTTTTTTACGCTTGACGGACTAATTGATATTTAGTTCCCCGGTGAGTCAATTATTTTAAGCGTCTAGTTTTGGCTCGTTCCTCGTCGTGTCATTTTTTTTTTTTTTGACGAGTCTTGTTCGTTCTCCGATCAAACTTTTTCCAATATTTATTAATAAACTTTAGATACTCCTCTCTCTCTGATTATCCAGTCCGCGATAAGATTTTTTAATCGCCCAAGAATTTCCTTTGAGTCATAAAGAAATTTTGTTTTCCGGTTCTCTCCCTTTGATAAAGGATAGATGGAGATTTGTGCCTTTTGCTGTGGTTACTAGATTTATTTATTGTGGAAAAAGGAATAATTATTTAATTTTTCTTAGTCTGCTTTGTGAGCTAAAGAAAATAATTTCTTATTATTTCAAAATATTTCTTTTTTACGATATGTTTACGCTTACTTCTTACCCATGTTATTGTTAGACATGCGTGCGCGCTCTCTATTCGCTTGGTTTTTCATTGTTTAGGCAGTTTCGTTGTATTCGGCCGCTCGTTTTCTTAGAGCGACTGGCTGTTTCTTTTCCTTGAACTCGGATGTCGTGTCGCGTGTCCTCGATATTTAAATTTTTCTTTTGATTTTTGTAATTTTTGGTTTTTGAAAATTTTTTAGACAGAAGTAGAAAACAAGCGAGAGAGGTAGCAACAGCTTCATGGCCCTCTCCTGGGACAGTGAGATGGCTTTTCAGTGGAAGGTAGACTTCCTAGCCTAAGACGTCAACGATTTTTACTTTGGTTCTTGAATGAAAAGTTCGTGTTTGTATATTATTTCGGCTCCTACCCAGTCGCCTATCAGGATCATGGAATCAAGCCCTGCATCTATTCCAGTTTTTTCTTTTTGCGTGGTTGAAGTTGTTCAAGCGCTACGTCTTCGTGGAATCGTCCACTAACTTATCGTTGCCCTATTTCAGTTGCGGTTACGTCTTTTTTGAGATAAGTTTTCGCCCCGGCGACCATTGAATTTGTGTTCGTCATCGGATGTTTCAAGAGTGGACCTTCTCCTGTTATGGATATTTCACTTACGTTCACGGTTTACCTTCATTTGAAGTGACTTTG
>JAHWFO010050606.1:277230-305606 GCA_023313115.1 Rhysida immarginata
GATATTTCACTTACGTTCACGGTTTACCTTCATTTGAAGTGACTTTGTAAAATATCTCGCAAGTTTTTTATTGTTGCAATATTACTTTTTTGTTTCATTTAATATAATGGACTCTCTCAGAAATCTCCCAGAGTCGTTGTTTCATTTTTTTTGTTTTTTTTATTTTTAATTTTATTATTATAATCAATTCTTTCTGATTAATTGAAATAATTTTTTTTTTTCCTTGTTTTGAATTTTTTTTTATAATTATTTTTGTTTTCTTTTTCCAGGACGTCGCTCATGTTGTCGCCTCCGTTCTTCCTTCTCTCACCCCTTTTGTTATTCGTAAGATCCTGTTTTGTCCGTCTTGTCCCTTCATTTTTCCGTTATTGTTCGTTATTGTTCTGTTGTCTTTGTTATAGTTTATAATTTTGTATCACGTTCTTAGGCACTGTCCAGAGGAGGTCCCGGGTTTATTGCTTGTTTTGTTTTGCTTCAAGCTTTTATGTTTCCGTTTTAATTATTTTTTTTTTGAATTGTTAATTTTCCTTCCATCATTATTAATTTTTTTTATGTTTAAAAGAAAAGAAAAAGATTTTTTTTTACTTCCAGTTTATATTTTCCTGTTATACTTTTGTTTAATGGTCTTGCCTGATTACAGCGTGGACGTTCCTTCACAACCTTTCTGGACTTTCACCACTCTACTGGATTCTTCTAGCCTTGCTCGAGTTAACCTCTTCCACTCGACCAGTCCGCTCGTCACTCGTCATTGGCCGGTCTTTGGATGTTAAGCCCTTGGTTTACCTGTCACTCCCACGCCTTTTCTACTGCAAGATTTTCGTTTATCTCGCCCCTGTTCTGAGACCATAATCAATTTATTTCTTTATTCGATTTTATCTCTGTCCTCCTATTGTAATAAAGGAAAATATTTATTTGGAATTTTCTTTTATCTATTTCTCCTTTTTTTTTTTTTCTTTTTAATTCTTCGCTCTGGGGTTGTTTTTTGGTGGGGATTAGTAATTCGGGTGTTTACTGGGTTTGTCTATTTAGTAGTGGATTTTTTTCACTTTTGTTTTAACGGGCTTCACCTTACTTGTCGAATCTCTTGTAGCTTCTTCAAGTAAGTGTTATTAGTTTATCTCCGCGGTTATCCTGTGTTCTTGTTACTGATTTTTCTTAGTCAAGGGGAGGGTTTTTGTTTTAACGCTTTGCTTCGGTAGCGTTGGCTGTACGTGCGGGTAAACGCAGTTCGCCTATACTAGCACGTTACAGTACGTTTTTTTCCAAATAAATATTTTTCAGTTTATTGGGTTTTCTTTCTGGATAATGTATGTTCTTTTTATTTAGTCTATTAACATGGGTTGTTTAGGATTTTTGGTTTTTAATGCTCATTAATCGGACTATTTTTTTTCTGTTTTTTCCTTCCTTTTAGGTGGTGCCTTGGTTGGTGGATTTTCGGTCTGGGTTTTTTTTAGGCTTCGATTTAGCGTGATGGAGCTATTTTTATAGTCTGCCCCTAACATTGGGTTGGGGTTTTTTTTTGGAGCTCACTTCCTTTGCTGTGAGAGGTTGGCTCTGCCATTCGGGTTCTGCGCATAGCTTGTCTTTAAGGTCTGGTTTTTGTGTGACCGGTACAGCATGTGATCATCCGAAAGGTTTCGTTTCGTCCCGGAACTTGCGCAGGGTGTTCTCTGCAGGGTTTTTTAAGGGATAGAGACAACTTCGTGGTTTTGGTAGTGTATTTTTTTTCTTAAGCTCTGCTCTATGTGCCCTTTTTCTAAATTTTGTTTTTCGGCCGTTATGTCCTTCAATTTTTCCGGTTATGTTCCTTGATAAGGCATTGGGGCCGGTAGGATGTCGGATTTTGAAGTTCATCACTGCTGTGTGGGTTTTTCGGTAAGTAAATTTCTCCTTGAGCTAAGTTCTCGTTTTTGCGGGTTGGGTTTCCTTTTCGCGGGTTGGGTTTCCTTTTCGCGTGATAGCTGGCCGTTATCTTAGTTTTCTTTTACATTGTTTCATTTTGTTGTTTATTCTCTAGTTAAAAGGTAATAGTTAATTTTAAAGATTTTCTTTTATTACCCGTGGGTTTAAAATTTGTCCCCTCTAGGTTTCTTAGCTGATTTTTCTTCGACGACTAGTCGGTTCGTCTCTTAATCATAAGTCCAGACCAAATTTTTTTTTTGCGAATTTCCGTTTATTCGCGTAAAGCTTTTATTTATGTGACCTTTCTCTGTTTTCTACTGAATTAAGAAAAAAAATTTTTTCTATGTCAAAAAAAAATTTTTTTTTCGATCACTAGAGGAGGTTGTAACGTACCGTTTTTTTTCTTTCTCCCCCTCCTGTTTAGGCTTTAGTAGGTTTATCAGGAATTTTAGAGACCCAATTACTTCTGATTTTTTAGATTATTACTGGCTGTGTTCATTTCTGATCACTGATTAGAATACGCTTTATACGCTCCCCTCCTTCGTTGTGCATTTCTAGCATTCGGATTACCGGTATTCCTGGTTTTCTGCCGCGAGTGGTTTTCCAAGACTGGTGTGTTCATCGGTTGTTTCGGACACGAGCTATGTTTGTTAGACGCTTATTAATTCATTATTACGGAGGTTACTGTGTTCCCCCTCCTCACTTTTTTATTTTCCTGTTATACTTTTGTTTAATGGTCTTGCCTGATTACAGCGTGGACGTTCCTTCACAACCTTTCTGGACTTTCACCACTCTACTGGATTCTTCTAGCCTTGCTCGAGTTAACCTCTTCCACTCGACCAGTCCGCTCGTCACTCGTCATTGGCCGGTCTTTGGATGTTAAGCCCTTGGTTTACCTGTCACTCCCACGCCTTTTTTATTGCAAGATTTTCGTTTATCTCGCCCCTATTCTGAGACCATAATCAATTTATTTCTTTATTCGATTTTATTTCTGTCCTCCTATTGTAATAAAAGAAAATATTTATTTGGAATTTTCTTTTATCTATTTCTCCTTTTTTTTTTTTTTTTTTTTTTTTTTTTTTTTTAATTCTTCGCTCTGGGGTTGTTTTTTGGTGGGGATTAGTAATTCGGGTGTTTACTGGGTGTTTACTATTTAGTAGTGGATTTTTTTCACTTTTGTTTTAACGGGCTTCACCTTACTTGTCGAATCTCTTGTAGCTTCTTCAAGTAAGTGTTATTAGTTTATCTCCGCGGTTATCCTGTGTGCTTGTTACTGATTTTTCTTAGTCAAGGGGAGGGTTTTTGTTTTAACGCTTTGCTTCGGTAGCGTTGGCTGTACGTGCGGGTAAACGCAGTTCGCCTTTACTAGCACGTTACACATTGTAAGGATATAATCTGATGACATACAAAGCTTACTTTTTTGTTTCATTTATTGTTTTAGTGATTTGCATCATCGACTAAAGTTTTATTAATGAATTTGAATGAAATTTGCGAAACTTTATACAATAATGTGGCTATTCAAAATAAAAAAATACGTGAAAACAAAATACTAATACATAATACTACAAAGCAATAAAAGTGATCCCAATTATTGGATCAAAAATTTCTACTGTTCTTTATTGAAAAACTGCAACCATGAAGTTTATTTTTTTCTGCTCAACTTTTTTACGTACTGTAACTTGTTGATAATCTTTTTCCACCTCTTCTAACAATTGTAGGAAGTTTTGACTTGGTCTTGAAGCGATAAAAAACAGTTTTCTTTTTGACATGGTGACAATAGGAGGCAAGAATTTGAAACGTGATGTGAAGAATGAAAGTGATGTAAAGTGTGCCCGACACGTGCATTCTCAACTGCAATCACATATTGGGCTCTTCCTAACTGTAAGGTAAAGCAGGGGAGTGAGTGAATGCCACTGATACACAAAGCCAAGAAACAGACTGATCAATGCTCAATTTCCTACTCCGCCTTCACAAAAAATGAGCATACTCTTTAAATAACAGGAAGTGCGTTATTAACGCTTCAATCCCAAGTCCAACGACCACCCATTTCAGGCACCAATCGTCAACATTCCCTCTTTAAACCAACCAGTAGACATGGCTAAATCGAGTCATAGCAATCTTGACTCAATTTTGCCATGTCTACTGGTCGGCTTAAAGAGGGAATATTGATCACTGGTGCCTGAAATAGGTGGTCGTTGGTCGAGTAAAGAGGTGGTAAGCTTAAAGAGGAAAAAATGCATTATACCTATGAAGCATTAATTCCGTGCTAAGGAAAAGTGGTCGAGTTAAGAGGGGGTCGTGTTAAAGAGGTGGTCGAGAATAGAGGTTTCACTGTATTGTTGGTGGTTGTTGTTTTTATATTGTTAGATCAGGTCGTTTCATATCAAATGTCGGATTGCAGAGGTCATCTTTAATGTTCCTTTAGAAAGGATACCTTCACACGTGATATTCGAAATAACCCCCATTGCAATCCAAACACTGTTGTCAATGAGTTGGCAGCTTCTCGAGCCCTCTCCGATAGAATCCATGGTCACAGGACTCAAACTCCCGGAATGAATTTTCAACGTCTGCTTGGGTTAGGAACGTTTTCTTCCTGAGAAAATTGTCCAGGCTCTGGAAAAGATGGTAGTCGATAGGGGAGAGGTCCAGAGAGTAGGGGGTGTGGAAGTACTTCGTAGCCCAGAGCTTGTAGCGCCCGCATGGTCGTTCGTGCAGCGAGCGGATGTGCGTTGTCATGCAGCAGAAGGACGCCTTTGCGATACACAAGTGCAGATTGTTGCTGACAGTTTTGTGTGCATAGGATGCAGTTCATGATAGTAGGTCGCAGTGATGATCCTCTCCCCCTGCTGCAGGAAGCTGTAATACACTACACAAAGGATGTTCCACCAAACTGTAACCATGTGGGACCCATTTGTCCTGCTTTTTCACCTTGCCGATGGTCCTAAGGTGCCTGCTGACAGTCGACGCTGATACAGCATGATCCCCTGCAAGTCCGAAACAGTTTTTGACAGGGACTCTTTCACAGATCGCTTCAGATCTGTTTCATTCAACATGTTGGACGGTCTGTCGCATGGCTCATTTGCCAGGTCCATCATTCCCGCCTAGAATTTTCCGAACCAACGTTGGACAGTATATTCGTTTATGGCGCCTACATCGAATACCTTTTTGATGTTTCAAGAGGCGTTGGATGCAATGTGATTCAACCTGAACTCGTAATGCATTATCACACGTAATTCATATGAAGTCTTGACCGTCTTCGCTTGGGTTCAAACGTTATTAAATATCATCGCAGACTTGCAAATTTCAGGCAGCTGGTCGCTGATGGATTTATATCCGAGAATGTACCACTTTGTTATGGGTACTTGCTGAAGCGCGGAACCCACCTCGAAATCCGACATTTGATATGCACCAACCTGATATATATAGTGTTATTGTTGCCAAATTTAATTTAGAAATTTAAATATAACATATCTCATTAGATATTTAGGGAGCTGGTGGCAGAAATCTTTATATGATCTTATATTATGAGTGAAGTTGAAAAGCGTAAAGACTTCACAATAAAAAGCTGGAAAAACCGTTTCTGCCATTACGGCGTTTCCAAGTTTTTAATTAACAGTTAATTAAAAATGCAATTAAAAAAATGCTCCTATACAAGTTTATTGTGTGTCACATGTTTTAAATGTTGGTTGACAATATAACATTGATAAAAATGTAGTCTGTTAAAATTTGTGTATCTTGTTTTTTTGCAATTAAATATTTTTTATTGAGTTTTTGATATACTAAAAGCCAAGTGAACTTATTGTCAGTGTACCTTATCCACAAACGAGGGCGAGAACCTCTAATCACAAGAAAATTTGAAATAACGGATACGTACAATGGCGAGCTCCGCGGCCACCTTCTGAGGGTCGCCACCAGATGGCGGTGAAGCCGACTTCACCGAGCGACCACCAGAGGCCACTCAAAAACACGCGTGGCACTCTGGGAAGATAGGAGACCACCACAGATCGATCGCAGCAACCAAGGAGAACAGAACTCTCTCTTCACACGCAGACATGTCAACTTTTAGTTACCATTGTATATCGTTATTGTCATTATTATCAAAATGTAGTGTTTAGTTATAGTACCATAGTTTTTATTAAAAAATAGCCTTATATATTAACGAGAATGGAGTCAGATCGTATTTATTGTCACCACGCAATACACCACTTACAGCAAACGCCACAACTGGTGACCCGGACGTGATCAACAGAATCACCACGACAGCAGCAGACGGGATCGACAAAATCGGCAGAGAGACTACCAGGCACCAAGGGAGCGACCAACCATGTGGCCCCGACCACAACAACCAAGGAAGCCCAGCAGTAGTCACGGCAACAACACGAAAAAAAAGTAAAGGTACGTGCAACTATCGTTGTTTTGACCCTGCCACAAAGCCGTGTCCCTTGGTTAGATTGTGCAAATTTCAGCGACAAGCACATGGTAAGAGACACGAGTCCCTGCCTTTCATGGTGAAACCCCCACACGTTTTTTTTTAAGACCGACCCCTTTGTTCCCTGAAGAAAAATATGGCCGGAGATACCCCCGAATCCCCACAAATCGCACGGGTAGCCATTAAACCGCCGCCTTTTTGGACCAAAATCCCCCAATTATGGTTCGCCCAGGTGGAAGCTCAGTTTGCCATAGCAAACATTACGATAGATACCACCAAATTCCACCACGTGGTAGCCGCCATCGCCCCTGACGTCCTCCATGCGGTCCAGGACTTGATCCTGCAACCGCCAGCGTTGCAGCCGGAAAGCGAATAATTCACGCTTTCGCGGAAAGCGAATCTTCGAAAAAAAACCAATTACTCCAAGGCATCGAACTTGGAGATCAACGCCAGTCACAACTGCTTGCGAGGATGCGCGACCTCGCCGGCAAACACGCTAGCGATGACATTCTAAAATCGCTGTGGATGACCCGACTTCCCCACAGCACCCAGGCCATACTCGCAGCATCCAGCGAGGATTTAAGTAAGCTGGCCGAAATAGCTGATAAAATAGCGGAGGAAGTTGCCCCGGCCTCGTTCCAATTACACGAGGTATCAGCTGAGACCCCTGGCGCCTCTAAAGCCGTCGCCGAGCTGCGTGCCCACCTCGTAAACACACGACGGCACACACGCGCAGCTACACCCCTACGTGCGCGCGACAGACGCAGCCGCTCCAGGCCCAAACAGCAAGCTGACCAAATCATTCCCGGTGAGTGTTTTTACCACGCAAGATTTGGAGCACGCGCACGTCTGCTCGACCCCCTGTTCTTTCACGCAAAACACAAGTTCGGAAAACTTAACGGACGGCCGTTAACGGCCACTAGCAGCGACCGTCTTGACCGAATTTTCGTGGCCGACAACGCGTCGATGATAACCTTCCTCATCGACACGGGCGCGGATGTGTCTGTCCTCCCCAAACACCGCTATCCTCACCTCCAAAGCCCGGCGGAATTGACCCTCTATGCCGCCAACAACTCCCCAATCCAAACGTATGGCATGGAGACGATCTCCGTCGCGCTTAATTTGAAACGGCAGTTCCCGTGGAAATTCATCATCGCGGACGTCTCTCAACCAATTATAGGTGTGGATTTTTTAAACCATTATAATCTCCTGGTGGATGTAAAAAACAATCGCCTCATCGATGGCACTACCCACCTTACAACAACAGACACCCTGTTGAAGCAACCCGCCTCCTTAAGCAGGATATCTATCCTCTCCACGGCCTCCCCTTATTACGACATCCTGCGAGAGTTTCCACGGGTAACTAACCCGTCCCTATCCTCCAAAACGGATTGGGAGCCACTGGTTTTCCACCATATTGAAACCACTGCCCCCCCCCCCCCCGTTTTCTCAAAACCAAGACGCCTATCGCTTGACATGCTCCAGGCAGCCAGAAAGGAATTTGAAGCCATGATGGCCGACGGCATTGTCAGGCCTTCTAACAGTCCTTGGGCCAGCCCCCTGCACATGGTCAGGAAGTTAAACGGTGGGTGGCAGCCATGCGGTGACTACCGTCGCCTAAACGCGGTGACGACACCAGACCGTTACCCTTTACCCCATATTCAGGACTGCACCCAGACTCTACACGATAAAGTATTCTCCACCATTGACTTGGCCAGGGCATATCATCAGATACCGATATTGCCCGAGCATCATCCCCAAAACTGCTATAATCACCCCGTTCGGCCTGTTCGAATTTATGACCACGCCGTTCGGCTTACGCAACGCCGGCCAAACCTTTCAGCACCATATGCACCAGGTGCTCGCCGGTCTTGACTTCTGTATTCCGTATGTGGACCATATTCTCGTCGCGTCACGCACTCAGGAGGAGCATTCAAAACATATCAGGCAGGTATTACAACGCCTGAGTGATTACCAACTAAAAATCAACTTAGACAAGTGCGTTTTCTGCCAGCCCTCCGTCGCCTTTCTGGGATGACTAGTCTCCCAGTATGGAGTTCACCCCTCCCTGAGAAGACGAAGGCAATTGCAGAATTTCCATTGCCAGAGACCATCGCTCAATTGCGACGTTTTCTTGCAATGATGAATTTTTATCGAAGATTCTTACCAAACGCCGCCAGCGTGCAAGCCCCACTGCACGAGTTGACAAAAGACTCTATACAAAAGGACACGCGTCCAGTAGCGTGGTATGAGGGGGGTGGCCGTGGCCTGGTTGTCTCGTCGGTTGGCTTGCCAATCGATGGAGTTCAGCAACTTCAGGCGCGGCCAGCTGCTGGTTGGGTGACGGCCTGGGCTTGAGGGCCACCGCTGGCGGGACAGCTATTTGGGGCGCGGCTGTTGGGAGACTTTGGTCTGACCCATTTGCCGATTGACCATAGCTGGTGTTCCAGCAGTTGGTGACAGCCTCTAGTTCGTTTATCCCCAGCAGCTTTTCCATCATGAAACCCCCCGTGCTTCGGAGGGCACGTTAAGCCGTCAGTCCCGACTGCTACTGTCATCTCGTAGCAGTCGTTATTAATGGGATGGCGCAAAACTCCCTCGTAGGAGTAGGTGCCGCAGATTATCGCTTGCGATAATCTACCCTCTGTACCAGATAAGATAAGCATGGTGTGAGACCACACGCGCCGCCTTCGAAATATGCAAGCACGATCTCGCGCAGGCCGCGACCCTAACCTTTCTGACCCCTGATCAACAGCTAGCATTGATGGTGGATGCGTCCGATTCAGCCATCGGCGCAGCGCTTCACACGCACCGAGACCAAGAGCTGCGCCCCCTTGCATTTTTCTCGCGCAAATTAAATTCGGCTGAGACTAAATACTCCACTTATGACCGAGAGCTTTTGGCTATCTTCGCAGCTATAAGGCATTTCCGCCATGAACTGGAAGGCCGTGAGTTCACCGTTTACACCGACCACAGACCCCTCACGTACGCGTTCACCAGGAAGGCAGACTCATGTTCTCCCCGCCAACAGCGTCACTTAGAATTTATCGCACAATTTACAACCGACATACGCCACGTGGCAGGCTCGAGCAACGTTGTTGCCGATACCCTGTCCCGTATCGCAGAGCTACGTCTACCAGCCACAGACTTCGCCGCGTTGGCGAAGGCCCAGACAGAGGATGACGAGCTCCAAGACCTACTCCACCGGAACGGGTCTACGACAATTGGGTGGATGACGATTCGGTGGACGACAATTGGGTGAACGTCAATTGGGTGGACGCGACAATTCGGTGGACGTCAATTGGGTGGACGCGACAATTCGGTGGACGTCAATTGGGTGGATGCGTCAATTCGGTGGACGCGACAATTCGGTGATCGTCATTTCGGTGGATGCGTCAATTCGGTGGACGCGACAATTCGGTGATCGTCATTTCGGTGGACGCGACAATTGGGTGGACGTCAATTCGGTGGACGCGACAATTCGGTGAACGTCAGTTGGGTGGACGACAATTCGGTGGAAATGCAAATCCGATCGAGATTTTTAAATCACCAAAGAATTTGAGTATTTAACTCGTTGTTTGTTTATAATTGACACATCTTAATTGCAATTACAAATCAATTTGCTTCATTCATTTTAGGTCGAAATCACTTTATATGCGGGAATCTTTTATTTATTATTTATTAGCTTACAAATAAATGAGATTATTCCTTTATTAAATAATTTATTAAATCATTTTGTTTTATTGCTAAGAGTTCCATTATTGAATTAAAAATACTGTTATTCTTAAATTACTACTTAAGCTCGTCAAAATAGGCACAATAGGTATTGGGTAGATAGATATGTTATTTGTTATTAATATAGCACGCTGACCCCGCCCCCTACTGTCTGGTTTAATATAAAAAGGCAGTTGGAGGGGAGGACAAAGGGTAGAGTTCATTTCATTTTTAGATTGAAAGGATTGATCCTTAATACATGTACAACTACTTCCCCCTCCAGCTTTTTAAGAGAATTAGGTTTCCCTTATTTCATAAGAGAATTAAAATGACTGTCTTAAAAGTGTACAGTCACGTTAAAGTTATAATATAAAAATATTAAAAGTAAAATATATATAAAAAATATAAATAAATTACAGAAAAAATATATATCAAAACAAAATACAGCTTTGGGAAAGTAGAACTGCAGTCTGTCCTGCTTTAATATAGAAAGATGATTGGAGGGGATGACAGGGGGTAGACTTCATTTCGTTTGGGTTGAAAGCGTTAATATAGCCACTATAATGTAACCATTTGACCTCCGTTAAATTTTAGCTTTCCCCTAATCATCCCCCAAAAGGTTAACAGGATTAAAAACTTAACACATATGAAATTTGTACAGCATTTTGAAAATCATTTCAAAAACTGAGAGGAATATATAACTGAACAAATTTTCTTGATGCAATATTTTTTTCTTTTTGTTATTATTTAAAAAAGTGATGAAGAATAAATTTGAAAATTATTTGATTTTTATTATATCTTACAATTTTTTTTTGTTACAATTTCATTTGTATTATTTGTACATTTTATCTGTAATTTATTTGTTTTTGTATATATTTTTTGTAATTTATTTATATTTTTTGTATAGTTATATTTTACTTGTAATAATTTTGTATTATAACTTAAACTTTTAAGAAAATCATTTTAATTCTCTTTGAGAAGGGAAAGGTATTTCTCGTAAAAAGCTGGAGGGGGAAGTAGTTATATTAGGGATCAACCTTTTCAACCTAAAAATGAAATGAACTCTACCCTCTGTCCTCCTCTCCAACAGCCTTTTTATATTAAACCCGGCTGTAGGGGGGGGGGGGGGGGGGGGGGGGATCACCGTGCTATATTAATGTCAAATAACATATCTATCTACCCACTTCCTATTGTGCCTATTTTAACGAGCTTAAGTAGTAATTTAAGGATAACAGTATTTTTAATTGAATAATGGAACTCTTAGCAATAAAACAAAATGATTTAATAAATTATTTAATAAAGAAATAATCTCATTTATTGTAAGCTAATAAACAATAAATAAAAGATTCCCGCATATAAAGTGACTTCGACCTAAAATGAATGAAGCAAATTGATTTGTAATTGCAATTAAGATGTGTCAATTATAAACAAACAACGAGTTAAATACTTAAATTCTTTGGTGATTTAAAAATCTCGATCGAATTTGCATTTCCACCGAATTGTCGTCCACCCAACTGACGTTCACCGAATTGTGGCGTCTACCCAATTGACGTCCACCCAATTGTCACGTCCACCGAAATGACGTTCACAGAATTGTCGCGTCCACCCAATTGTCACGTCCACCGAAATGACGTTCACAGAATTGTCGCGTCCACCCAATTGTCACGTCCACCAAAATGACGTTCACAGAATTGTCGCGTCCACCCAATTGACGTCCACCGAATTGTCGCATCCACCCAATTGTCGCGTCCACCGAATTGTCGCATCCACCCAATTGTCGCGTCCACCGAATTGTCGCATCCACCCAATTGTCGCGTCCACCGAATTGACTTTCACCCAACTGTCGTCCACCGAATTGTCAACCACCCAATTGTCGGGCTCCCCACCGGAACGACACCTCACTATCACTGAAACCCCTACAGCTGGACTCCGATACCCACATATATTGTGACACCAAGGACGGAAACGTCAGACCACACGTCCCGCCCGCGTTCCGCCGACACGTCTTCAAGACGCTCCACAACCTGGCCCATCCAGGTGTGAACGCCACGGGACGACTCGTCCTACAGCGTTTCGTCTGGCCATCAATCAACAAGGACGTCGCTGAGTGGACCCGAGCGTGCACGGGCTGTCAGAGAGCAAAGATACATCGCCACATTCACAGCCCTCTCCAACCATTCAAGCTCCCTGCCACAAGATTCAGCCACATACACGTTGATCTCGTGGGTCCCCTTCCGCCAATACCTTCTCACGTGCGTGGATCGGTACACCCGTTGGCCAGAAGCCATCCCCCTCCAGGACATGACCGCCGAAACAGTGGCACGATCTCTCACCCGTCACTGGATCTCCCGATTCGGCGTCCCGACAACCATCACCACCGACCAGGGACGGCAATTCACCTCCAACCTGTTTGCCTCCCTAAAAGCCACGCTAGGGATCGACCACATCCGTACGACCCCTTACCATCCCGCAGCCAACGGTTTAGTGGAACGTTTTCATCGCTCTCTCAAGCAAGCTCTCCGCTGCCACGGCCAGCACTGGATGGACTCGCTACCAATCGTACTCCTAGGCTTACGTTCAGCTTACAAGGACGACCTCGGAGGGACGTGCGTCGAGATGGTATACGGCTCCACGCTTCGTTTACCCGGACAGTTCTTCAACTCCAGCAGCACCCCACCGTCCGAGCCTTCCACCTTCCTCCAACACCTGAGCGATGCCATGCAGACCCTCCGACCAACCCCTACGTCCGCTCACAACAGGACGGCACATTTCATCCATCCCACTTTGACATCCTGCTCGCATGTGTTCGTGCGGATCGAGACCGCCAGACCGACGCTCTGGAACCCGTACGATGGCCCGTTCCCCGTCGTGAAACGCACAAGCACCCACTGCACGATCCGCAGACACGGCCGGGACGAGACAATCCACATAGACCGCCTAAAGCCCGCCTTCATCTGGACTGATTCGGCCACCGAATCCACAGCAATGACAACGACAGCTACACCGTCCCAAGCCACCCTGCCGGCGTCTTCTGCAGCTACAGCCACAGTTCCAGTGAAACCCATCGCCCGCACCACCACCCGATCCGGCAGGCAGGTACGTTTTAATCCTAGATACCAGTAACGAACTGCGCCTCCGGCATTTGGGGGGGGGAGTACTATGGCGAGCTCCGCAGCCACCTTCCGTGGGTCGCCACCAGATGGCGGTGAAGCCGACTTCACCGAGCGACCACCAGAGGCCACTCAAAAACACGCGTGGCACTCTGGGAAGATAGGAGACCACCACAGATCGATCGCAGCAACCAAGGAGAACAGAACTCTCTCTTCTCACGCAGACATGTCAACTTTTAGTTACCATTGTATATCGTTATTGTCATTATTATCAAAATGTAGTGTTTAGCTATAGTACCATAGTTTTTATTAAAAAATAGCCTTATATTAACGAGAATGGAGTCAGATCGTATTTATTGTCACCACGCAATACACCACTTACAGCAAACGCTACACGTACCTTATCCACAAACGAGGGCGAGAACCTCTAATCACAAGAAAATTTGAAATAACGGATACGTATTTCAGCTACCAAACGTAAGCATCTTCAGAGATGAGGCATAAGCTTCTTTTAAGTAGAAAGGATTCCAGAAAGTTAACTCCAGAGACCACAAGCCCTAAATTTATTAGTAATACTTATGATCCACAATTAACAAGGGCCTGAAAAAGATTTTAAGTGCTTGCAATTTAAAGATTGCATTCAAAAGTAGGAATACTTGGAAAGCATTCTAGGAAATCCCTAAAGATGCCATCCCACCTCTGGAAAAGTCGGGATTCAATCTATTTCAAAGCGATTTTTGTGAGAAAAACTATGTTGGTCGGAGTTACAGAGAAAAACCTCTTTTTTTTTTTTTTTACCACTCCGGATTTAAGAGCCGTGTCCTCTGTTTTCAATGCAGCTCCTATGACCAGACTCTACTGAATTGTCACCTTTTTACCATTTAACCTTTTGTTTCAGTTTACTTCCCTTCCCCCTATTGACAAGATATTTTCTCTTATTTTATTGGCCCAATGTTTAAACATGTCCAATAGTCGTTAGTTTCGCTTAACCAAAGAGAGATATTCTTGGCAATTGCCCCTCCCCCCACCTTGTTTATATATTCTCCAGCACTAAGGCTTTATTTTCTATGTAGTTTATTTTATTTCCAGCTAGAAGCGTCGTTAGGCTGGTTTTTGGCTGACACCTAGTCTGCAGTTAAGTAATGTTATTCACTAGTTTGTACGATGGCTTCATCCATTTTGTGTAGCAAATGTTTTTACATTGGGTGACAGGAAAACTGACTTGTGAAAAGGCTTACCTTGATGCTTGCAAGATGATAGATTTAGTGCTTTTGACTTAGTGATAAATGAAATCATATCTTCTAAGTATACTGCTTTAGAAGCTAAGGTAGAATCCCTAGACGGGTCTATTGCAGACAGAGCTCAGTTTACTAATATTGAAAATAAGTTTGATAGCCTCAAAAATACCTTAAGTTGACTAGAAATATTCCTAAATCAAGGTTCAGGATCTAAGAATGCAGACAGCTGCAGCAAATCCGATTTTGTTAAAGATATGGCGATTGATAGTGAGGATATTTTTATTATTACTTAAAGCTACACTTAGAATTACACATAAAATTTGGGGGAGGCTAAGTCCCACCGTCAATGTAAAATATATATATCAGTCTTTTAAAATGATGGCATGATGTTGAGCAGGTTTATGCTTTACAGTCTATACCACGCATCTAATTTCAAATGTTAAATAGTTCCAAAGCTTTATAGCATTAAATGGGAAATGTTGGTCGAGATTTTTGTTGTCTGGTATGTTATTTGTATTTTTCCATTTCTAGTCCTGCAGTGACGATCACCATAAAGTAACCATTGTTGAATGTAGGCTATTGGATGTTCACCACAACGTATGGCATTAGGTTGTGGTGAAGTTGTTTTAGGGTTAACGTCACCTTGTCAGCAGTCCTTCCTAAGAAGGGTGCCAATTTAAATTAAGAAAGGGGTGGGACCGATTGATATGCGATAATGAGGTTTATTCGCAATAACAGACAAGATAAATACAATAAGTTAAACAAAATAGGCAGTAAGCAACGTACAAACATTCTAATGTAGACTATAAGATCCAAGCAGTGACAACTAATGATCAAGTAATAGCTAGCACAAGTCTAAACTAATAAGACTCCCAAATAGCTACGCTAAATAAACAATGTCAAACCAAATAAGGGACTAAACTTCCCAAAAGTGCATAGTGGTCGTAGCACACGAAAACCTCCCATCGTGTAAATGCACAAACGCAAGGGGGTAGTCACAACAGTGGGAAAACCAAGCCAACACACCGGATCCAACACCAGTGGGCTACCAACAAAACCCAGATAGCAGTCCGAACAAACAGGACTAGCCCTCCAATTATGGGTCAACACATCCACTGTCTAAGAACCAAAACACCCAAGCCCCCACACAAACCACGTACTAAGTATGCACACCAAAAGAAAGCCAAACCTTTCCCCATAACAAAAAAAAAACAGTTTAGGTACCCACTGTGCTAGTATTACTTTAATGCAAAATTGTCTTACAAAACAATCCAATAATAAGATGCAAATATCATTAATATTTCAGTGCCAATAACTTTGCCGATTCCAATAATCAAATTGATAATCATACTTAGCTAATCCATAAACAACCATCAAAAATAGCGACTTCGGCATCTTACATAATTCAGCTACCTCATTAACTTCTACAATTAAATAAACTTGACCTCACTTGGCCAGTTCCCAGATTAGATTACAATATAATAAACCCTCCTAATACAAAGTTAGCTGTTTTATAATCAACAAAATTCACAATCCATAAATCACAATAATCCCAAAGTCTACATTTCATAACAGTCTAATAATTCTATCCCATCTAATAACTAACAAAGCTTACAAACTTAAAAGCCTACTAATAATGGCACTGAGATTCAGTTAAATCCAATCCCACTAATATTACATCCACAACCCATTTACTTAAGAAATCCTACTATTCTTATAAAGCTTCACAATAACAATCCCCACTGAATAATCCAAACCATCTTAATAAATATAAATCTGTAATCCAACACAGTCCTAGCAATTCCAAACATATTCTAAAGTCAAAGTTATAAACGTAAATTCCATCCAAAAACGGCTATAAACCTTCCCTTTAATCTAACCCATATTAATCTAAAATTCCTGAACAATTTATCTATGATAAAGCTAGTTAATAACTTTCTAAACTTAGAAATTAATGATCTAACATCTCAAGAATACAAGTAAGGTATACCAATAATGAAGATAAACAGAACGACACAAAAATTACCACGTGGTTTTCTCTTTCCAAGAGAGGGTTAGGCCTAACCGCTAATTACAACATCAACGCAAAAGGATCTCAGTCCGGGTGGAACAAGATTGTTCCCGGTCGGTCCCAAGGCATCTGCTTCGGCATCATCGTCTTCCTGGGCTTCCATCTTCACATAGGTCTTACTGGTCTCGCCTCAGGATCGGAAATGATGATTGTTTGCTTCTTCTGGCCTCCTTTTATATCCAAGGCAGGCGTCGGGCTGCCCTCTAGTGGTGGCGTGGGTGAAGCTCTCACTACACTTCCAGATTTCACGCATGTCACTTCTAGACTCTGACAGAAAGTGACGTCATCGCCAGCACGCTAGATTCGAAGCGTGGGCGATGTTCTTTGCCAAAGGATTCTTTTAAAATTACAAATAAACTTAAAACTTCTACATAACTTGAAATACAAATACAAATTATCATTATAATTCTTATCTTCATAATCTCTGACAACTTCAACACAAAAAAGATTTCACAATAATAAAATCCAACAAAATTTAGGGCTGGACAATTAATAGGAAATAAGGTCCAACAAAGGAGTTTCTGTCCGACTACAAAATGGAACTTACGTCCGATAACCAAGTTTCTGTCCTAACAAAGACAAACCAGAACTTAAGAAAGGGGCGAACTATAACATTAGAAATCAGATGAATTCTACTATAAACTGGCATACTTGCTTCAATCGTTAGAGATAAGCCAATATCTAAGAACTTATGATAAAAGACCTAAGCCTAACAATATGACACTCAGGCCATAGCTACGACAAAGAAAATGATTACACAAGTGACAGCGTCACAAGGTAAGTCACTAACCAAGCCACTTCTTTTATTTTCAAGCGTGGGCAGTTATAATAATAATATCTGCCAGTTATTGATTCGTATTTAGATAATTTTTAAGCCATACGAAAGAGTTCATTATAAGCAACGGTCATTCGTTTTCAGTTAGCTTTTTTAGTAGTGATGTCCGTTGGATCCGGATCCCTGATCCGGATATGAAAATATCCGGATTCGGATCTAGAAATATCCGGATCCGGGTCCGTATCCGGATCTTCTCAGATATCGGATCCGGATTTCGGATTCTTTCGCTAGATGCGTATTAAGACTAATTAGGACTTGAGGAATAGGCTATCACTTAATAAAAGCTTTTATAAACTGCTTTCAGAAATAGTTTGCATATGCACAATTTCCTGATATAGGATCCGGATTTCAAATCCTTTCGCTGGATGCGTATTAAGACTAATTAGGACTTAAGAGGACTAGGCTATTACTTAATAAAAGCTTTTATAAACTGCTTTCGGAAAAAGTTTGCATATACACAATTTCCTGATATAGGATCCGAATTTCGGATCTCGGATCCAAGATCCGGATCTCAGATTTCTGACCAAGATCCGGATCTCGGATCTCGGACCTAGGTCCGAAAAAAAGATCCGGATATCCAGATGTTGAATTATCCGGATCTTGACATCACTATTTTTTAGTTCTACCCCAAAATACTACAGCAATCAAGAATTGGGCGCATCACTGTTAGCATAAACATAGTCATGTCCCTGTGTGACAGGAACTGCCACATAAGTTTTATTAAATACTTTTTCTTATGAAGGTTAGCAATAATCAGATTGATTATATTGTTGAAACGCCACTTAGAGTCAAACATGACTCCTAGGATTTAGGTTTTGGTATTTAGTATTTGGTCTTTATAAAAACAAATAAGAACAAACAAATACAAACAAAAAAGTATTTAGGTTTTGGTCTTTCCTGGACGTTAAAAAGATTGACGTTTTATCTTTATGAAGTTTAAGTCCTTTCTTGCTGTACCAAGTTTGGAAGTACGTAATGTCTTGATCTAACTGGGTCATAGTTGCTTCATGGTCCTGAGAGTGGTAGACGTAAAAAAGTAAGTTGTCATCCACATAGCTTAGTACTTTTAAGTTATATTGATGGCCATAAATTTTTGATGTGGCAACAGCATACAGTAAGGGGCCAAATAGCAGACCTTGAACAAATCCTCTGATTGATATTTTTTTAATCACATGAGGTTGTTCTATTAAGTTTACATGGTCTGTAAAGTAATCTTTTACGAGATGTATATATGGTTCGTTAACCCCAAAGCAAATCAGATCTTATTGTCATTGACTTCTGGAAATTTTATCACAGGCCTTTGAGATGTCAGTTTGTGCGATTATAAATTTATGGTCTTCATCCAATGCCTCCGTATCATGTACATATAGCTTTATCGGAATCAACACATTACTACCAGGACGACTCCCATATAGCTGGTATGGAATTTTAGGCCATAAATACCTAGTCATTAAAAATCAACTTTTCGGCTATTTTCTTTAAAGGTGGTAAAAGTAGCCACGGATGGTAATTGGCTACTTGGTCAAAGCTGCCAGATTTATACACAAGTACTATACATGAGTATTTGAGTTTTTGTGGAAATTTCTGTTGATTCACTACATTTAAACAGTTGATGGATTTTATGCAGGCCAAACTGGTATAATTGCTTAAGAACGCATGCAGGAATATTCATAATGACTTTTGAGTCTTTAAGTTTCATCTTTCGCACTAATTGTTTTAGGCAAAACCCTTGAGGTATATTTGGGCAAGGAGAATTTTCGATGATCATAATCGGGTCAACGATTACTCCTGTAGGATTTAAAGGTTGCATGTTGGTCGATATTGCTGTAGAATATAAAGTAAAAAAAGTTGTTGTTTCATAGTCCTGGTGAGATTAGACCTCTAAGTACGTTGACTTTGCAATAAATGCTACCATATTGCTATTTTCTACTTTATATCTCATAGGATTATCTATCCATTTGTGACGGAACGACGATGCTGAAGTGTCATGATGCATTTTTGTGATGCAATAACACCTTCGCTACGCACTTTTGATAATTGTCTCAGCTACCTAATTATACTTTAATACTCAAGACACTACTAGTGATGTAATACTTCCTTAAGAGGGGGCCCCCCCCCCCCCTTTATTCACAATCGCAATACTCGGCCTTATCATATTGTGACGACACATGTGTAATATCTTAATTAATATTCCCCACGTCCCGTCACTACAAACATGAAAGCTGGAGCATATATGTTTGTGTTAATTAAAACAGACAGTAATGAACACACAGCAATAATAAATAGATATTAATTAGTAGAATAGAGTATGAGAAATGAAAGGGATCATAATCAAAGGATGATTATGAATGAAGAGAAAAAGACTATTGCTGGCTGAGCAAAAAGGAAAGATAACAAGTCATTGGAAATTAGAGTAATAATAATAACATAAAAAGAGAATTGTATTTAATAAGGAATGGATAGGAGAGTAATTGAAATATAAGAGAAGGGAGGGGACACTCTCTGAGAGAAAGATAAAGCAAGTAAGGGACACAATATAACTATATTAGTGTAAGAAATAAGTTTGAATGCTAGTTCTCCTGTGATGTTTGTGTAATATGTGACTGAATTTAGAAATTTATTAAGCAATAAAAAGAAATTGAATACTTTGGGGCAAAAATGGCATAGAAAAAACAAGAAGGTTAGGGTTAACGAAAAGGATTAGGGAGAGATTAAGTGTAGGCAAGTGGAGACACTGAGGAGAAAAGAAGGGGAGAAGTTGCCATGGCAACAGCGAAACATCGAACTGCAATTCCAAGAAGTGACTTGGGCGAACAATGAAAAATCAAGGTCAAGGGATTAAGAGAGAAGGGAAATCTTTTTTTTTTGGAAAAGACTGAGAAAAACTTCATAGAATACAGACACATAATGTGTGCTAAAAACCAAAACGGAGAAAAGTTTTCTGTGTGATATATATGCCGAGCAAGACAGACGATGAGCAAGATCTAGCCCGAAAGAAGCAAGCTGAGTCCCGGCTGTGACCGAGCGACAGCCCGGCTATAGCGGACGTTTCCGAGGGTGCGACCAGCCAAGCGACAGCGGGAGCGAGGAGCCCAGTAAAGCAAGGCAAGGCGGCGATCTCAACAGATCCGAACCGATCAAGTCACATAGCGGGTGCACGTGCAATCAGCGGCATGCTTCCGAGAGCCACCAGTATTGGCGGAGTGTATCGAAGGTGCAAAACCGAGCAATGAAGTGTACTATCAGATAAGTGAAATTTAAACGTTAAATTGGCCCCACACGATAAACTAATCGTGACAAATTTTTTTTTTTTTTGTTGACTATGCAACTGTTAAGATTGATAGTAATTACTATAAAGTAAACAAAACAGTTAACGAATGATCCCACTTGTAGAACAAACAGAATCTCCCCTAAATCATAAAGAATTAGTAATAGGAATGTACTAAGCTACTGTAACATTAAAAATATAATTCTAAACTTTTGTCTTTGATTATTGCATGATTTTATATGAGCAATTAAGTTATGATGTAATACGTATCTTGATAGTTAAGGAAAAGGGAAATCAAGTCCTAGGCAATAGAAACTTATGTAACTTATACAGAGTTTGTATTTCCATATTACATTCAAGTTATTTTTTTTTGTTTGTTTATTTCATAATTTTATTGAATGAATAAATATCCTGATTTAATTTTATTTAACTTGCTTTTTGAGAGAGTCATTCCGAGATTTAGTTCTAAAGAGTAATGACTATATTAAAGGAGGGTAAGGGCAAGAGGGAGAACCGTTGTCTTTTTATTCTTGCCTGATATGCAAATTTAAGTTTGGTGGTATTTACGTCATGACAGAATTAAGGGTAAATGTTGGAAGTTTTCTTTCTTTTATTTTGTTGCAGAGTGTTCATTACATCCTTTCAGTTAATATAAGAGAAATTATGGGTAAATTAAATCTGAAGCATATATGTTAGATTCCTTTGAAAGTTTGTTCTTTTAGTGTATATCTCAGACTGTAGCTGTGGGTAGTTGGAACATATGAGGAACATTAACATAATTTTGGGCAGTATCGATAATTCCTCTAAGTGAGAGGAGCAAAGCTAACGTATTTGGGGAATAAGAGTCTTGGTTTCCTTGGTGTTAATTACTTATGGTGGAATGATAAATAGATTAGAGTTGACAGTCTGTGATATATCGCTCAAGGTAGTAATTAAACAGATATCGCTTTAGGTAGTTAAAACTAATGGATAGAGTAGAGCGTAATTTTGGAATGCGAATAGAGGAAGCAGTGGGAAAGGCATTAAAGAAGCAATGTAAACCTAAGAAGCAGAATAGTATACAGGTAAAACCCAGGTGTTATTTCTGTAAAAAATTAGGGCATCTTTCAAGACATTGTTGGTTTAACTGTGTCACAGGTGAGTTAATTAAGTATATAAATGTTAATATTGTGGTATTTATTGAACGTAAAAGGGGCATAAGTAAGCGAGCATGCGAATAGACAGCAATAATAATATAGTATCCAGCAGGGAAGTATATCAAGTGATAGCGTATGAATAAGATACCAGACCAGACCATACGATCAGGATTAAGGACGGACAGAGTCATTGATTCATAAGGGGAATAGCGAGCCTAGGTTTTTTTTGATAATATATATGTAGTGTGCAACCCGTGCAGGACTTAAGATTTTTATTCAGGTAAGGAGGTCACAACGCAATACCCTGCACGTGGAGGCGTTACAATATCGGCTAACCTTCGCTACAATGATAATAATTCACTTACCTTCCTTATATCCAAAGCCGTCAATCATTTACTTCAACTTTACAGAAGTTTATTCCGCTTTCTGCCAATAATCGTATAGTGTTACCTTCCTTTCCCTTGATTCCATGCTTACTTACTTCCCATGATATACTTCAACCTAATTTACCCCCCACCCAGGTAAATTTCAGATAGCACACAATATCAATTTATAATAAAATAAAATCAATCTACTTTATTGAGCATATTAATAACAAAAAGAAAAAAATTTTTATATACCGTAAATCTTCTACTATAATGCGACCCCTTGTATAATGCGACTCCACTTTTTCGGCCCCAAAAAATCGGCAAAAATCCTATCCTCTTGTATTATGCGATCTCCATTTTTGAAAACTCCTCGCGAGAAATAAAATGTGCAAAAATATACAGAAAAAAAATCTTTATTTTTAAATAACCTGGATCTTAAAAATGTAGAAATGTAAAAATGTATTTAAATGAACTTTCTTGTCTTTGTTCAAAATTGTATAAAGTTTAAATTCACCAAAATTCAATTCATTTTGGGACATTTGCCTCATTAAAATCATTGGAAGTTTATAGCCTTACATTGATAGGGAAAGCTTTCCCACTCACACATCGACTTTATATCAATGTTCTTAATAAAAAAAAACAAATAATCTTTATTCAGTTTAATATTTTTACTGCATAAGCTTTCTTGTAGGCTTTGGTTCGAGGCAGTTCGCAAGTACAGTATAACGATCTTTGGCAGAAGTTAGTTTCATAGTACGGTAGCTGTTGACGAGAAATTCGAATAAAAAGTGAATTAACGAACTGGAAGTGTCAATGCAATGTAATTAATGTAAAATACACGATAAATTTGTGGGAATATCATCAGCACAGAAGGGAACTTCGTCGAGGCAGTTTGGAATTTTATAGGCCTACATTTTTCACTCTCACATCGACCAAAAAAAAACAAAAAAAACCACACAGAACTTTACATTTCTTAATGAAAAATCAAGTATATTTTATTCAGTTTTAACATTTTTTATGACTTGACTGCATAAGCTTTCTTATAGGCTTTGATTTGAAGCAGTTTGGAAGTAGGCCTATTTGAAAGTAGCGATCTTTGGGATAAGTTATTTTCGATGTTGGTGACCAGAAATTCAAATAAAAGGTGAAATAATTTATTGTACTGAACTGGACACTGTATATGCTGTATAATTAATCTATATCACACGGTATATTCGTTGAGAATTTCATCAGGACAGTAGTTCGAAGCAGTTTGGAAGCAGAGACTATCAATATTGAGGAGTTATATAGCGATCTTTGGGAGGAGTTATTTTCGATGTTGGCGACGAGAAATTCGAATAAAAAGTGAATTAATTTATTGTATAATGAACTGGACACTGCACATGCAATGTAATTAATGTATAAAACACAGAAAATTATATGTGAATGTGATCAGCACATAAAGCAACTACGACAAAAGCAACTGCCTCCATTTCGAGGCAGTTTGAAAGTTTATAGCCCTACATTGATAGGGAAAGCTTTCTCACTCGCACATAGACAAAAAACACAACAGTACATCAATTTTCTTAATAAAAAAAACAAGTAATCTTTATTCAGTTTAACATTTTTCATAACTTGACTGCATAAGCTTTCTTGTAGGCTTTGGTTCGAGGCAGTTTTGAAGTAGGCCTATTTGGAAGTAGCGATCTTTGGGAGGAGTTATTTTTGTATTAAATGTTGGCGATGACAAATTCGAATGAAAAATGAATTAATTCATTGTATAATGAACTGGACACTGTATAAGCAATATAATTAATGTATATTATACGGCAGGGGTGGGCAACCTACGGCCCGCGGGCCGCATGCGGCCCGCGAAGGCTTTTTCTGCGGCCCGCCAAGAGTTTATAAGTTTCCAAATTTTTTTTCGTTGTTCAAAATCTTATTCGTTTGACACATTTCTTTTTAGTGTTACAAATTATTGGAAATAACTTGTTCAGTTCAAAGCCTTGTTCAGTTAGAGCAGTGATGACGTCATATCATTGTTTCTGCTCCTATGTTTGTATTGTAACGGATACAGTAGCCAATCTGGTTTCTAGAATTGGCGCTGGCTCCCCATTGGTGCTTTATCTGTATGTCTGGAAACTATATAAACGTGGTGTTCGTAACACTTTCAGTTCACTTCACACTTCGCTGTTCGATTGTCGATCGTCGTAACACTTTCAGTTCGTTGTAGTTCGTTGAAAACTTCTTCGTTGGAAGACTTCATAATTGTAAGTAGACTTCACAGTTTTTAGATAAATATAATATTGTAAATAATAATAGTAATGAATACAGGGTTCGTACGGGTCATGAAAAACCTGGAAAGTCTTGGAAAAATCATAAAAAAAATTCCAGGCCTGGAAAGTTTTGGAAAATCAATGGTTTCTGACTTAAGTTATGGAAAAGTTTTGAAAAAGTGTTTTTTGAACAGATTTAACGTTTTCTTAATAATTATTTATAAATGATATGAATATATTATTCTTATTTGTATTCAGAGTATATTACGCAAAGAAGTTACTTTCAAGTAAGTCCAAAATTTATAAATTAATTTATTAACGAAAAATTACTTAGAAAATAATTTAAATTAGTTAACGAAAAATTTACCACCTAATTTAGATCCTGAAAAAAAGTTCGGTACACAATGAGTAATTCCAAGCACGCAAAGAAAAGGAAAATAGAGAGTGAATGCCGAATCTTTAATCATGAGTGGACTAGAAAATTCTTCTTTAACCAAATAGGAACAAAGGCCGTGTGTCTTATCTGTCGTGAGAGTGTGGCGGTGTTCAAGGAGTACAATTTGAAAAGGCATTTTGAAACAAAGCATCGTAAATATCACGATTTATCGGATTCTGAAATACAGCGCACAGTAAATATGTTGATGAATAACTTAAAGAACGAGCAAACTGTTTTCGTAAAACAAAGTAACTTGAACAAGGATACCACCACAGCTAGTTTTCTACTAGCAAACAAGATAGCAAAACACAACAAGCCATTTTCTGATGCTGAATTTCTAAAAAGCTGTATGGTGGAAGCAATTAATATCGTTTGCCCTGAGGCCATTTCTAAAATATTTCTTTGGAGTTCGATAACTGCGTTAAAGATGAAGAATGGCTTTGTGACTTGGCATTTGCTGTGGACGTCTTGAATAAGCTTAATGAATTGAACCTGAAATTGCAAGGTAAAGACGTGTTTGCGCATGAGTTGTATTTTGCTGTGACAGCATTTCAATCTAAACTGCGACTGTTTGCTAAACAGATTAGTCAAGGAAACTTTGCTCATTTCCCAATTTTGCAAACTCAAAAGGTTTTGCCTGAATATTATGGAAAATATAGCCAACAGCTTCACAAACTAAATGCTGAATTCGGAAGACGATTTGCGGACTTCAAATTAATGGAACCGCAATTCCATATTTTGACATCACCCTTTAACTGTGATGTTGAAATAGCACCGATACCTCTCCAAACAGAGCTCATCGACATGCAGGCAGACAGTATGCTGAAAGCACACTTTTGTTCACAAAATCTTTTACAATTCTATGCAAATCTGAAAGAAAACTCTTTTCCAAACTTGAAAGATTTCGCAAGAAAAATGTTCGTAATTTTTGCCTCCACGTACATATGCGAACAGACTTTTTCTTGCATGAAAATAAATAAGTCCAAGAACAGGTCATTACTGACAAATGAAAACTTACAGGCCGTTCTGCGCATTAATAGCAGCCATTTCACACCTGATTACAATAAACTTGTTGCTGACTGTGAATACCTGCAAACTTCACACTAATAAATAGTGACTTATTATATATTTGTTATTGATTGTGATAATACATTGGAATGAAAAAGAATGTAAATTGAACAAGAATTGTTTAAAGTGAATAAAATATGTGTTTTAAAGAGATTACGTTTTACTACATGTGTCGTCATTGGTCATTGATTAGGGTCATTTGCCCCTTATGCGGACATTTGCCCCTTATGCGGACATTTGCCCCTTACTATTGGTCATCGCGGACATTTGCCCCTTATGCGGCCCGCGAACATTTTTGAAAACGCTTATATGGCCCTCAAGGAAAAACAGTTGCCCACCCCTGTTATACGGTAACTTCATCAGGATAAAATCCCCTCTGGACAAAACCTCCTCCAGCAGCAGTCGTCGTTGGAGGGCTGATATTTATCCTCTTGTATAATACGACCCAGCAAATTCAGGTGCTCTTTTAGGCCAAAAAAATTCGCATTATAGTAGAAGATTTACGGTATATATCAAACTAATAAAGTACGCAATAAAACAATTCTACTCTCATGATCAAATACTAACTTACTATTGATAAAGTGAAAGTTACAAACCACAAAATCAGATATAATTACGTTTACGTAAGATATAAGGTAAATGGCGATACTGTCCCTGACTGTCTTTAATCTGGGTTGAACAAAGAAAACTAAAAGAGTCTCCCCTACTACTCCAACAATATGATCAATCTTTCTATTAGCAACATCTCTCCATTTGAATATTTTACTAGTGGGCCCACTTAATCTTATCAAACACTTATCTGTTTTCCAACTACTGGTTCTCCAGATGATACACTTGCACCGTTCAGATGTTAGATGATCCATCGCTGGCCGCCAACGAGTGCCGCATACTTCGGCCGCTGCCAAGCGCTTGCCGCCAGGTCGTTCCTCTGCTCCTTCAAGACGCTGACTTTTCTCCTCCTTTTCCGATCGGTGCACTGGTGGTGGTCTCGTCCCGAGGCTTTGAGCCTTTTCTTAGCTCGCATCGGGCTGGTTGATCAATTTCCCGCTGTCGCTGTACACTTCGAACCTTAACTCGATCTCTCTGGGACACTAGATTTTTGCATCTCTTCTCATCGAAAACTCCCATCGAACTCTTAAAAAACTGTTCTTCGCTTTCTATTCTGACTATTGTTCACTTTTAATGACCTACTTTCTCATTGGCTCCTTATTTCCCGTTCTGGGAATCTCTCCCTTTCTAAGGTCATTGCCTTAGCAACCCCACTCCTTCCACTCCATTCATTGTTCTCTGCTACTTCCTTCTAAATTCTTAAACAAAGGGACAGGATCTTTTCCTTACTTAGTATCGCCATTACATTACTAAGGATCGATTTGCATATAATAAAATAAAATAAACAAATTTTCTTTTATTTTTTTTAAAATTCAAAACGTTACTAATAATGTGCCACCTGAAATTACAACATGCTCTACGTTGGAACTTGCTAATTTGCTACGATGTTGAGCACTATTATCTGATTAATAATAAAAATAAGCTTTCTTTCTTTATTCTCTTTCTCCCTAATATCCTTTATTTCAACTAATATTAGACAACACAGAACTAATAAATGGCATATCTGTAGTGGCGGGCCATGTGAGATATTAAACGAAGTATCACACAGAGGGCTCGATGAATCGGACCTATTAGAGTCCCTGTACAAAGAGAGTATGGACAACTAGTGCAACAATTTTGATTTGTTAGAGCCAGTCACGTGGTACAAATCTGCCATATTGTGGCGAATGATCTCCATGCGAGCTATTGCTCATAGTACCATCTGATCATTAATCTACGGATATTTGATCATCTTGCTGGTTTTTTTTCGTAAATATTTAAAATCAGACATCTAGACTGATTGTTTACATTCTGTTGTATAAAATTTAAATTTTGCTTAGAAGTTCAAATTGGAACTTACGCTTAGAAACTTCACTTTTATCAAAAAAATAATTTTTATTAAAGTTATAGAATGAAATTTTGAGCTCTACATCAGAAATTGAATTTCCATGACATAAAAAAAATCATTAAAAACTATTTAAATTACATTATCTGGCAAAAAAATTTACAGCTGAGGGAGAAAAAAATAATTATTATGCTAGTAAAAAAAATTGAATAATTCTTATTTCAGGGGTCTATCTACAATTTCAAAATCCATACCCATTTTTGTGAAAATTTTTAATAAAAAATATGAAACACAGCTTAATTAAAGAAAAAAAATACTTTTAATTATTGGAATTGACGTTATTTAGGCTGATAGAGTCCCGTTTCTGATGGTAATACATTGATAAACACCGTTAAAATTTTGTGACGATACAGTTTCCACTTAAAATAATTTTGTGAAGGTACCCTTAAACGGTATCAAATTGACCCTAGATAGATCCCTGTATTTAACGATAGATAAATATATTTTGCAACATTTTGTTTAGTTGTGTTATTTATTTTATTAATTATACAGCGTGGGTCAAAATGAAGTACAATATATATATACATATATATATTGTACTTCATTTTGACCC
>JAHWFO010050606.1:306006-381481 GCA_023313115.1 Rhysida immarginata
TTACTAATAATATTTTTCATAATAATAATAGTAATATAATTTTTCATCTTCTCAGCATCACATTATTGTTTTGTTGATCATAAACAAATTAATAAAAAAAAAAAACTTGTAATTTTATTTCTTAACTATATTATAGCTTTAAAAATGTTCATTTTTTTATTTTTGTAAAATATTCCTTTTTTTTTAGATAAATACTTTTTGGAATACATCATTTTTTATATATAAGACTGTGTAATATTTTATTCTCCTCATTTGTCTTTTTCTATGTGCCTTTAAAAATGCATTTCAGTATTTTGTTTATTTTTTTTTTTTATTTAAATACTTTTTAGAATAGACCATTTTTAATGAATTTTTTATTCTCCTCGTTTGTCTTTTTTATTTTCCTCATTTGTTTGGTTTTTTTTTTATGTGCCTTAAAAATGCATTGCTAGAGCTACCATTAATGCCAAGTCCCCACAATATGGCGGCGGAAGTTGAGTTGTCCGTAGTCTCTTTATACAGGGACTCTAAGACCTATTAGAAGACGATGTCGCCTGTCAACCAATCACAGACACTCAAGACCGAGTCACACGCATCACAGCTGCCTTTGAATCCTACCGGCATGCCGTTCGCACCAGCTAATTGTGTATAAATTAGCATAATCGGCCTAATGCAGGTATTCAGATCTTGGAATTGATTGACATGTAAAGCTGATTCCTTGCTCATTGAAGTTATTTCTCTTGGGACATAGGCTTATCATTTGGATTGTGAGTTAATAGTGTTAAGAGTCTTTGAACTTAATTAACTTGCTGTTTGGACTCAGTTTTGGAACTCTGAATCATTTAGTATGGGAACTTTGATACTTAGAATTTAGGTTATCGTGTAGACTTTCATGTTAGGGTTACCGTGTTCCTCTCTGTTCAAAAGGAAAACAACGTTTTCTGTGTCCAGTTTCCTCAATGATCGAAGTTAGAACTTCTTTTTTATACCTTTATAAATAAATATTTCTTATGCAACCTTGAAAATTCTGCATTTTTTCCCCAGTTAGTTTGTTCAATTACTTTTTGTCGTTTTATTTACTTTTCAAATTGTTACCTTTTATGTGCCTTGTTTATACACCCACTATTTACTTACTTAACCACAATGGCACCCAAACAAGGACAATAGTGGGTGGAGGTACTCTTGAAAAGGTAGAAAATTGTGTTATTATGGAAGGCAAAGGGATGCCCCAGGGGGATGGGATGGCCCTACAGGGAGGTACCAGTTTGGAGGGAGGCTAAGAATCCGAAACCATGTCTGGGTACTAGCACTCAATTCCAACCTTATCGGGTGAGGAGTGCAATTTGGATGAGGAAGCTTTCCTGGTGATTGTAGCGGATGTGGCTGAGATGGCTACATGGAATGAAAGGGTTAAAATTAGTGTTATCAAGGCTAACCTGAAAGGAATGGCTGCAAAGAGACTGAACACCGGCTCTATGAGCTGAAGGATTATCAAGAGTTTTGTTAACTCTTTATAATGATTATGATAACCAAAGAATTTAAGCGAGACCCTCTAAAAAAATTTATCAATGCCCAACAGGGTAATCGCGAAACAGTCAATGAATATGCATGCAGGTTAGAGGCGATATGGAAAAATTTAGTTGACAAGATCCGACAAATATGAAGAGTTTATCTTATACAGTTGTTTAGAAACTGTCCATCCTAATCGCAGGGTCTTTCTGGCCTAAAGCCAATCTCAAACTTTTAAAGAAGCAATTAGACTGGCTAATAGGTCTAAGGATTTGTACTTTGGCTCTTCTCGTTTAGTTTGTAATGGAGCTGAATGTAATAAAATTCCTGTTAAGAATTTGAAGTCATGAGGGCGGAAATTAAGGAGCTTTCCGTTCATTACAGGAAAGAGAAAAATCATTAGATGCTCATGACAAACTCATTCAAGAGTTGTCGGATCAATTGGCAGACATTAAAAAAAGTATTGAATAGGTTTAGAAATAGAAGTCGACCTAGAAAAGATATTGTCTGTTACAATTGTAATGAAAAAGGGCACTTTTCCATATTTTGTACTAACTGCATGTGGAAACCAGTCACATCAGTCTACTGGGTGCTCAGAAAATTTGGTTGAAGCTTATAAGAATGCTAAAGACTTACACAAATTAGACATAAAAATTGGAAACTCCTTTAAGATTTCTGTTAGACACTGGGTCGGAAATCTGTTATTGATTATAATACTGCTAAGATATTGCAGAATAGTGTTAGCTGGATCCATGAAAATCTATTAATTAAAGAAGTAAATGGGCATATATCGCTAGTTGATAAAGCTGTAATAGCTGAAATTGAGACTGATGTGGGGTCCCTAGGTAATGAAAATTCGTTGTCATGGATTTACAAGACCGCGATTATGACTGAATTATTGGGGGGGACAATCAGTCACATTGCTTTCGAATGTAGTGAGCTTCGTTTTGAGGGTAATTTAGAATGGCTAATTTAACGAGTAAGCAAAAAACCATATCCTAGACATTTTATCAACTTTCTCTGAATGCATAGGTCAGAATATTAACCCTGGATCACAAAGGTTCCTGGAACAGCGCTTCCTACAAAGCTTCGTCGATTCGAACTACTCTTAAATAATATGAATTTTTTATAAATAAAATTTTTATAGAAATGTTAATTTCTATTTTTATAATCATTGTTTGGTTTCTTATTGTTTATTATAAAGCAAAATTGCCATGAACTGAAATTATTTTTCGATTATAGTAATTTTTTTCAGATTTATTACATTGGTGCAAAAATTTAACACTTAATTATATTATTACAGTTCGAGATATATGATTATTGAATTGACAAAAAAAGATTAATATAAAAGAATAATACAAGTAAAATATATCATTAAAAATTTATTATTTTGCCGATTTCACAATAAGTGATACATTTGAAGTGATATGAATTTTTACATATAAAATTTTATTGAAATGTTAATTTTTTTTTTATTATCATTGTTTGGTTCATAAAAGTTTATTATAAAACAAAAGTATGAAATTATTTTTCAATTTTAGCCTTAATTTTGCATTCGTATAAGAATTTAATACTTAATTGCTATTTGCATAGCTTGAAAATTAAAATTATAATACATTTTGGTGAAATCATTAACGAATTTCATTTATTTGCACACCCACACACACCCCAAGTGAATGTGTGGATGGGAGTTACACAGTCAAAGGTCTATGGGCCCTTCATGTTTGCCCAGGGGACTATCAATGGTACCGTGTACCTCAACATGTTGGAGCAATTACTGGAGCCACAGTTGCGAGATGAAGGATCTAGGACACCATTGTGTTCCAACAGGATGGGGTACTACCCCATTTGGCCAACATCGTTGGGACTACCTGTATTGCGCATTCCCAGGCAGATGGATAGGTCGATTTAAATGCCCTATCTATCTGTGGCATCCCCTATGGTTTATGAATTTTGTTCTTGTTTATTTACAAAAGTTTAGTGAAGAGGAAAGTTAAAGACTTGAAAGAAAAGCTTCAGTTAATAGGAGCTAAAACTGACGGAAATAAACAAGTATTGACTAACAGTGAGCAAATTTTATAATGAATTGAGATTTACAAAAGTGACGATGCTAAATATTGGGCTAGGCTACGAAATCTCATTTAACCTCACTGATTTTTTCGATCTGTAAGAAATCCATGAAACTTGAGATTTTTGTTTTTAACATTGTTGTTTGAACACTGTGGAACAGAACAATTTACATGCATGTTCTTATACAGTATTCTTAACATTGCCGAGATTTTCTCCTCATTTCGACCATAGCGTCATAGCCTCAGATTTATAGAGCGTAGGCGCTGCCATCTATACTTAAATCAACCTATTGGTCAGGGCTTGCCATGACTGCGGGCTCCACAGTCCCCGGATTTGACCCCCATGGATTTCTTTGAGTGGGGTTTTATCACGTCCAAGGTGTAGGTCAAGGTTATGCACCATTGCACAGCTAAAACAACGGATTACAGTCGCGGTGGAGGACATTACACCGCAATGTTGCGCAGTGTTTTCCGGGCCACGGTGGAACGCTGGGAGCTGGGCCGGGATGTGCAAGGGGGACACATTGAAATTTACTAAGAATGTATACTGGTATGATGTCTGGTTGCTGCATACTGCAATTAAACGGAGTTTTCACCAAAATGTATAGTGATTTTATAATCACCCTGTATTTGTTAGTAACTTTATATAATATTCTATAAGTTTATATTTATTTTGTACAAAAAGAAAATAAGAGAAAGAATATAATAATAATAATATTTATTGTAAATTAATATATTGTATTTTTAAATTATATCTCATGAATGTTTTAAACTAAATAATAATTAATTACATTATACATTTACTTATGTTAACAATGAGTAAGTGTTCACGAGAGTAATTAATCACGTGAACACATTGTTGTAGATAGAATGATACAGAACCGAAAAAGACTTCATTCACGATGGAAGTGACAATATGTACTTCCAGTATATTATATGATAAAACTTTGTAATCCATATATTTACATTAAACTTTTATATAAAACTTCAAATAGAAATCTCCTGCCTATTCATTTATAAAAGTCATGCAGAACCAGAAGTAAATTACCACGTCGTAAGCAATTGATGCCGACATAGCCCTAACCACGAGAACATGTTCGTTTTTCAACCTTCCCAGTAGGCCTACCCGTTGCAATAAAGTTCCTGATTCAATAGATTTTTGAACCATTGCTCTGCAGACACCAACAGTATTATAAAATTACTAATTATAATTGAAATAATGAAAAAGAATGATATAAAACAATGTAAGTAAAATAGATCATGAAAAATTATTTTTTTTGCCGATTAAACCCTAATTGATACTTTTGAAGGATTTGAAAAAGTTTCCTTGTTACAAACCATCGTCGATTCGACGAGTCATGGTCGGTATAAACTGGAGGAAACTACTAGGCCTATGGAAAAAATACCTGCATCCCTTACTAGAGTAAAAGACAGTGTGCGATTAGATAATCGCATTAGGGGTTTATATACAAATGCGCGAGAGTTATAAGGAAAATTAAAAAACAGCGCAGTCGATTCGACGAAGCTTAGTAATCTAGGGTTAAAGAAGTTAACTGTGTTAAGGGTTACTAGGTGGACTTTAATATTGATAAATCTAAACCTGTCTTTGCAAGACAGTATCCCATTTCTCAGATACATGTTCCTAAGTTTAAAAAGTACATTTTTGATTACGTTGAAGCTGGAATTATCGAATTAACAACATCCAGGTGGAATTTTCCTCTGCATATTGTTAATAAAGAGAATGGTAACATTCGCATAACCCTCACCTTCGAAAGGTCAATGAGGTAACTGAGGCAGTGGATTTTCCTATGCTTAATATTCAATAGATTCTTCAACAACTTCATGGTCAAAAATATTTTTCAGTACTGGACTTGCACAGCGGGTATTATCAGATTCCCATGGCATCTCACTTAAGAGAATGTTTTGCTTTTACTACCCCATAGGGAGAATATCAGTTAACTAGAATGCCTCTGGGGAGAATTCGTCCCATCTTTTCCAAGCCTTCATGACTGACATCCTGAGTGAATATCTTAGTGAAGGAGTCTTTGTTTTCCAAGATTATGTTCTTATTCTGAAACCTTTGAAGAACATATTTCTCTTTTACAAGCCATTCTTAAAATTCTCTGTGAACACGGGCTGATTATTAAGCCATCCAAATACACCTTAACCCGTTTAATACGAAATCCTAAGGAACAAAAAATCTTTTCGTAATATCAGAGAAAGACAAAAAAGACAATTTAAGAAAGACAATTTATCTTTTATAGTTATTCTGTGTTCTGGACAAAATAATCCGTTATCATGGTTTGTTTTCCTTAACAATTAATTTTTTGCTTACATTGTGCCACCCACGTGCGAGGCGTGACCTTAATTAGCACGTGGCGGCAAGGGAGGGTGGACTCGTTTGAGGTATTAAAAAAAAAAAAATGCTCAGTGTGTGTGTCAGAAACACAATTATTTTTAATTACTAAATAATTAAGATACAGCAGATTCTCATAATAAACCATATTTTCATTATAAAGCATTTAACAATTCATAAACTAAAATGGGGCCCCCTAACAAGCTAACTCACAACCTATTGCTAAACTGTTAATAACATACAAACTTGATTTAACACTACAATAATTAACGATCAAACATCCTCATAATAAACACTACTCCTTCATCGTATGGCAAATATAAGGGTCCTGCTGTCATTCAATCAATATAACTAGGGTATACCAGTCACCGCCTCTATCGGATTGGAGTTAGGCAAGTTCTCAACACAACCAACAACGCACGAAAGCGGCGTGTATCCTTTTTATTAATGCGAAAGGGATACAGTAACCCAGAAGTATTCCAAGTACAGAACTCCCTTAAATACTCCTTATTATGGATACTGGGGGGGGGGGGGGAGACTGTTCCGTACACCCGTGATTCCCGTTACTCTTACAGCGAACAGCGCCGAGCGGACCACTCATATGCGCACATTATTATTATGGCTATAGAGCTTATTCAACATTTAACGAACTCCTAATATTGCGAACTATTTAATCTACCAATTAAAGTTCAATTTACTATCATTATTACACAATTTCTCACTATCAAGCAGTGACTTTTTGGCATCGCATTCTGAAATGAGCGTCCGTTCAAATAAAGCTTTGTATTTTTCGCTCGAATGCGCAGTAAACTCATATACAGAGAGTTCTCACAAAATCTGGTTCTAAATTCCTAGGTAGGGATCGTTCTTTACTATTACTGGAGTTTTCTCCTGAATAAAGCAAGTTCCAGTAAAACAAAAAAAAAAAAAAAAAAAAAAAAAAGAAACGGTCTCACCGAACCGGCCGGCACAATGTTTTCTTATCTTTGCTGAATCATTGCAACAAAAGAACATCTATGTTGATTCGGGTCGCAAATCGAATCCAACGAATTTGTCCCATCTCCGCCGACAAATAAATCGGTTCTAGCAGTGGGTTCAGATATTTTTCCACAAATATAATGATCTGCCTACCACTGCCAGCCTACGATTAATTTTTCTTGTTTGCGGAGAAAGAACTTGAGCATAAGTCGCCATTTTCGAACTTGGGAGAAAACGGTCACTTACTCTCAACATGTCCGTTGCTTACGGAAACTTTTTACCAAAAAAAAAACAAAAAACAAACAAACAATGTCATTACAGATTTGGAAACCTCGCAGTTTTTCGGAGAATTTCTCCCTGCTACAACAAACCCCAACCTATCTTACTTAGCCATTGTTGCAGCGGAGGGAAATCTTACTCTCCGCACAACAATTAAGTGTGCAATGTCGGAATCTCTCCAACAGCAATGTTTCCCTCGATGCTTCCATATTTGGGTTCGCCTGAATGAATCTATCCATGGCCATTTGGAGGCATCCAGTAAAATCAAGCACTGACTCCTTCCTCCATTGTACAACATCATGTAACTCCTTGCCGTCCGAACAACTGTCCAAGACACAACCGAAAGATAGCATAGCTATCCACGTCAAACAGTTCAAGGTCGGCGGCTTTTCTGGCTGCAGCACCTTTTAACTTGGATTTAGCTAGAGTCAGTTTTATCTTGTCACTCCAATGACTGAGAGCGCCGATGCTTTCGAAAGCTTTTAGGAAATCTGAGACACTTATTCCAGTCCCATCGCCGAAAAACGAGGGCACGGTTCCAGTATACCCTGCCATTTTGGGCTCTACTGGGTCTACTGCCTCCTCCACATGTTCTTCTGCCCAATGTTAGGCCATTATGACAGATTCAACTTCACTCACAAACAGTTTTCTTTTATTCCCACCAAACAAATCTCACACTTTCAACATTGGTACACACTGTTTCCTTCAAGACCTCAATAATCCGGCAAAATTTCCGAACTAACGAGTCCCTGTTTGGGCACCATTATGTGCCATCCACGTGCGGGGGCCTCGGGGCAACTCCAAATCTTCGCACGTGGCGACAAGGGAGGGTGGACTCGTCTGAGGTAAAAAAAAAAAAAAATGCTCAGTGTGTGTCAGAAACAATTATTTTTAATTACTAAATAATTAAGATACAATATATTCAAGCAGCATATTCTCATAATCAACCTTATTTTCATTATAGAGCATTTAGTAATTCATAAACTAAAATGGGGCTCTCTTACAAGATAACTCACAACCAATTGCTAAACTGTTAATAACGTACAAACTTGATTTAACACTACAATAATTAACGATCAAACATCCTCATAATAAACACTACTCCTTCATCGTATGGCAAATATAAGGGTCCCACTGTCATTCAATCAATATAACTAGGGTATACCAGTCACCCCCTCTATCGGATTGGAGTTAGGTGAGTTCTCAACACAACCGACGCACGAAAGCATCGCGTATCCCTTTTATTAATGAGGGATACAGTAACCCAGAAGTATTCCAACTACAGAACTCCCTTAAATACCCCCTATTATGGATTAGGGGGGGGGGGTAGACTGTTCCGTGCACCCGTGATTCCCGTTACTCTTACAGCAAACAGCGCCGAGCGGACCACTTATATGCGCACATCATTATTATGGCTATAGAGCTTATTCAACATTTAACGAACTCCTAATATTGCGAACTATTTAATCTACAGTCATTAATTAGTGTCCAATTAAAGTTCAATTTACTATCATTATTACACCCTTTCTCACTATCAAGTAGTGAATTTTTTTGCATCGCATTCTGAAATGAGCGTCCGTTCAAATAAAGCTTTGTATTTTTCGCTCGAATGCGCAGTAAACTCATATAAAGAGAGTTCTCACAAAACCTGGTTCTAATTTCCTAGGTAGGGATCGTTCTTTACTATTACTGGAGTTTTCTCCTAAATAAAACAAGTTCCAGTAAAACAAAAAAAAAAATCCAAAAAGAAACGGTCTCACTGAACTGGCAGGCATGATGTTTTCTTATCTTCGCTGAATCATCGCAACAAAAGAACATCTATGCCGATTCGGGTCGCATATCGAATCCAACAAATTTGTCCCATCTCCGCGACAAATAAATCAGTCCTAGCAGTGGGTTCAGATATTTTTCCACAAATATAATGATCTGCTACCACTGCCAGACTATGATTAATTTTTCTCACTTGTGGAGCAAGAACTTGGGCATAAGCGCCATTTTAGAACTTGGGAGAAAACGGTCACTTACTCTCAACACGTCCGTTGCTTACGGAAACTTTTTACCAAAAAAAAAAAAATAAAAACAATGCCATTATGGATTTGGAAACCTCGCAGGTTTTCGGAGAATTTCTCCCCGCTACAACAAAGCCCAGCCTATCTTACTTAGCCATTGTTGCAGCGGAGGGAAATCTTACTCTCCGCACAACAATTACCTACATTAAACTACAATTCACGTTGAAACAAACAATATAAACTACACACACCACCATACGATCACAAACGAATTAAACCAGATTGCTTTAAACACTTGTAAACATACTGGAGCGCACACCCACACACACACACACACACACACACACACACACACACACACACACACCAGAACCATCACCCCCACCAAACAACACCTCACACCGACTCACAGTCACAACATAATCGTTCCATTTATAAAACTAATTTAGCAATTCATACAGAGCATCATCTTGAGTTAAGAAAAACTACCGGTATCTTAATTTATTCAATGCGGTATGCGTACGCATCCTTTATGAATTTTTTAGACCTTTTAAGACCAAATTTTTAGACCTTTAAGACCAAATTTTATTCCATATCTGACATTACAATTTTGACACCTTATTTTCACGAAAAAAAAAACTCTTCATAAAAAAAAAATGGGGCCCATGTCCATTGGTGAATCTAGTTTGATCCAATGGGTGGCCCAGTTACCAAAACGGTGACGTTTTCGGGGGTTTTTTTGTTTCTATTGGTTATTGTTCACTATATATACCTTGCTAATTCAATAAACAAGTCAGTTCTCTCAAGAATCTCTTGAGGTTCTCCTTGTCTGCTGAAGATGAAAGCAAAGCTTTCGAAAGACGTTTACAGGTTGTATTGTTTTTTTCATTCTTTTTGTTTTATTTCTTGTTTAACGCCTTTTTTAGTTGTGGTTAAAGAGTGTTGTGCTTTTAATCTGTTCATTAGTACGTTCCACATAAATACTTTTGTTTTAATACCACTTATAATAAAGGCCTGGGCGCTGAAAATTGTTACATACATTGTTACATCAACTCAGTAGGGCATTGTTGATCTTATTTCCTTCAATAATACGTCGCAAATTTGCCCTTCTGATGAGTCTTTGTGCACATTTACATTATCATTATTATTGTTTGGGGAAGACAAACTCTGATCCAGTCCGGAAGCCAATCCCAGAGGCAGGCCCAAGAGAGGGCCAAGCCCAATGGACTCAAATGCAAGGGAAGGAAAGTTACGCACTCGTGGGAGCATTGACGTTTGAGTGTAGGAATTTCCTTACTATGTGACAGGTGTTTAGAATTGTGGCTTTCTGTAAAGTTTTGTATAAGTGTGGGTTTAAATTTAATGTTGACAGGCTTTTGTGTAGCAAGTGTGGAATAACCCTAGTGGCAGAAAGAAGGATAGGAGCATTGTGTACTCTGTTAACTCCCCAAAGGCGTTTTATTTCGTGTGCAAGATCCATATATTTAGTGATTTTGTTCGTGTATGTCTTTTGTAAATTGTGTGTGTTGGGGATGGAGACATCAATTATGTAAGTTACTTTGATTTGCTTATCTATTAGTGTAATGTCTGTTCTGTTATGAGAGATAATTTTGTCAGTGATTATAGCTCTGTCAAAATATAGTTTGTGTGGTGTTCTCTAAGCTTGGATATATTTATAATATATATCTGGACACTGTCTGGATATAGTCTTGGATATATTTGGACACTGTCTGGGATATATTTATAATATGGTGTATAGATGTCCCTAAGCTTGTGTATTTTAGCTAGATGTTGATGTATGATGTTGGCTGCCTGGTTATGTCTGTGTAAAAAATCTGCCTGCATGAGTATTTTGCAACTGGATATGATGTTTGAATGGTTTCCTCCGCGATATGGCATTTCCTGCAAGACCCATCAGTCGAATCTTTGATAATATTTTTTCTGTAGCTTTTAGTGTTCATAACCTGGTCTTGTATGGCAATCAGTTTCCCCAAAGAGACTTCCTTCACTCAACCAAAAGTTCAACGCTTTTTGTCGACGTGCAGCTGGTTGAGGTCAGAAGGATGTCTACCGTGGAGTTGCTTTCCGAGCCATGAATGAAGTTTAGTGCATGTTGTAGAAATGTTATGGGCGTTCTGCACGCTGTTCAGATTCAAAGGTAGACTGATTTGTGTAATGGTGATGTGCGTTGTTTAGAGTAAAAGAATTCTCTGAGTGACTGAGTCTGTGTTTGGTGTAGATCTATTATATCAATAAGACCTCTGCCTCCCTCTAAACGAGGCAGGGTGAGTCTTTCAATAGCTGCGTGTGGATGGTGCTTTCTGTGCTTTGTAAGCAGTTTACGTTGTTTTCTTTGAAGTCCCTGAAGATCTGCGTGTGTCCACTGTATAACTCCAAAGGAGTAGGAGAGTATTGGTGTGGCATAAGTATTGATAAACTTGATTAAATTTCTGGAATTTAAATGTGTTTATTGTTATTATTATTATTATCATCATTATTATTATTATTTGGGTAAGTCAAACTCGAATCAATTCCAGAAGCCAATCCCAGAGGTGGACCCAAGAGAGGGCCCAGCCCAAGGGACTCAAATACAAGGGAGGGAAAGTTACACACTCGTGGGAGTATTGATGTTTGGGTGTAGGAATTTCCCGACTATGTGACAGGTGTTTAGAATCGTGGCTTTCTGTAAGATTTTGTATAAGTGTGGGTTTAAATTTAGTGTCGACAGGCTTTTCTGTAGCGAGTGTGGAATAACCCCAGTGGCAGAAAGAACGATAGGAACAATGTGTACTCTGTTAACTCCCCAAAGGCATTTTAGTTCGTGTGCAAGATCCGTATATTTAGTGATTTTGTCAGTGTATGTCTTTTGTAAATTGCGTGTGTTGGGGATGGAGATATTGTTGCATCCTGCCACCCCCACAATAATACTTAGTGTTACCTCGCTTCTGCGTCAGGTGTTGGGGTTAAGGAAGCTAGGGTTCGGGACCGAAATAAAATGGAAAAAGTCAGACTGAAACTGTGGTGTTTGGTTCAATGAGGTTTGATTTATTCATAATAAAACGTTTAATGCCTATTCCAGTTGTACTACATCCTAGATTCTGCATATGCTAATTAACTACGGGGCCCCAATGCTAAACTTAAAATTCCTTAACTTAATGATAAGTAACCAGATGCATCAAAAGTATCGTTTCTGCATGCAATTACTGGCACTCCTGATCGTGTTGTAAGCTTACCCATGCATGTCGGAAATTGCAACTACTTAAATGAGTGTGTTAACGCATTGGCTCTGCTGGGTGATAATCACGAGCACTTAAGTACCCCGAACCAAATATTCCAAACTCTTATGCTCTTACATGCATGGCGCCTCCTTTCATTGACGTGAAGGGGGGAGGTGCTGGAACCCCTCTTGGGTAGTACAGTGCTCCCTATCTCTCCAGCCACTGGCGAACCCGAGTGCTGGTCGTATGCGTAAGTGTATTTGCTTTGCCTGTGTGCATACGCTAACCTGGTCACTCTACGACACGATTCTCATTATAGGAATATAGAAAAATCCTTTTACATACTGCATGGTTATAATTACACGGCAGGGTGCATACTAGACTTAACTTTTTACTAGATCAGTAATCATAAAACATTACAGAGACTCTTCTTTAAAATAAAAATAGTCTACTGGGAGCGGCACTATTGTCGATCACGGCTGCCACTTTCACTCCTGTGGCGCTAGCGTCGCAGTGACTATAATGGCGGCGCAGTTGGGATACTGAATAGGTGAGTGAGCACGTGAGAAAAACAGCACACTTGACAACTCAACTGTATTTTTTTTCCGCTGCTTTATACGATGGTAAATTATTGTTTCGGTTATAAAAATGTGATTTTCGTAACTCGCGAATGTTTATAATTATTTTCAAAATTTCTTTAAAAATAATGAACGTTGAGGGAAATTTAATTAATAAAATGCATATAAAATAATTGTTTTCATACCCAAATGAAAAATTTTATTCTTTCCCAAAAGCATTAAACCATCAGACATTTCTCAGAATTACAAATTTAAAATTCAGTGTTCATAACTAGTAAAAATTCTGTTTTATACAAAATATTAAATTGCCTTTAAAATTTGGATTGGTCAGAAAAGAATACAAATACGAGGGTTGGGGCATAAGTCATGGCAACTATTTTTTTTTGTTAGAGCTAAGGGATGGTATCATAAAATGTCATATGTCTCAAGGAAGCTGTGACTGGTAGTATGTTTCCACAACATTAGATGGCTCCGTGAGTTCCTGATGTTGCGCAGAGAGCAATGTTAAATCAGTTCTCAGTCAACCGCCGTGCAAGGAGGATGTAACCAGAGTTGAACAACGCTCGTATATCAAAATAGCCGTTCTCTATTTTGATTTCTGTTACTTATTCTGGAAAAAGAAAACCGGTAATCATGTTCCAGAATAAATTTTCCAGAAGCATGAAATGTATGAAACATTACAGGCTTCATGATTCCAGAACATGAAACCTGTAATGTTGTCAACTACCTTAATAAACATGAGAAGCAAAGTGTTGGCTTGTTGTTAAATGTCCGTACATTTCGTCCATTCCTTGTCCTTTCATCTGTATATTTCACATTTCCCACCCATGCTTAAATTCTCATAAAAAAAGTCTTTAGTTTGTAAAGTCTTTAGTTGTAGAGTCCCTACTTCTCCACATTGAGAGGTCTTGTCAGTATGGCCATCTGATATGGATGCTGCAAACTGGTCTTCCTAGGCACTTGTTTTTTTTTAACCAGTGGATATGAGACCAAGGGGTTGGCCTAGTACCAGGTGACTACAAGGAGAATCTGATGATAGAAGATCACTGTTGCCCCTGCAACTCTAACGGTTAAGTGGGTTTGAAAAGTACATAAATAAATTAAATACAAATGAAAGAAAACTTTAAGTCGGTGGGTTTCGTTTCAGGATACAGTAATTTAGCAAACGAGAGGAACACTCACGTGCATAAAAATTTATTTATACTTGTTTCATAAGTGTAATTCTACGTGCTTTTCTATTTATGGGTTTTTCCTTTCTCCTATGTGACTCAAGATTGTCATCAAATCTAAAGAAATAGGGACTGTGAAGAACAAAAATTTAAAAAATTTACTCATTAAATTAAATTAACAAGCATTAAATAAACAGTATAAATTTAAAAAAAATACAGGCATATTGATTATTTGTAGTAAACATGGAGCATTATTATTGAGAAATAACAAATTTCACAAATTACATACAAATCTAATTACAAAAAGCTAGAAACAAAGTGACACAACAGACTAATAATGATAACCGAATGCCACTTTCCACATTGTTATTAACCTGTTAAGTGTTAAAATGTAAAACTTTGTAATTGCTAGCTTTTTGACAATAGATTTGTTTGTAATTTGTGATATTTGTTATTTCTGAATTATTAATGGTCCATGTTTACTATAAATAATGATTATCAATCTGTCTGTAATTATTTAACATTGAATACATTATTTAAATGAAAGTTGATTATTAAATTGAAGGTTTTGAGGATAGTCCATGAATATGTTACTGCAGAAGTAATGTCTAAATCTAGACTTGGTGCAAAATGCGAACCAACTGGTTTTACGATGTTCAAACCAAATAAAGATATCGAAGTAATAAGCGATAGTATCGATATTCAAGAAGTATCTACATCGAATTTTCGATGATCGTAAAAATGTTATCAACCGATGTTTTTCAAAAACTGGGGGAACTACTGTGTTCGTGTTACTGTACATGTATTAATATACAGAAAAAAATTACATAAAAATACAGGAACAATTACAATCTCCAAATATCGTATGCACTTAAAATTATAAAAATTTCATGTTTAGTGCTTGACAAAAACAATCGGTTGCTGAAAATAGTAACGAAACGCAACATCGATGTAAAGGAAGCATCGATGTTAGTTTTTCTGACATCGTCTATCATTAATAGGCAATGATCGCTAATACATGTGATGAAAAGGATTTCGTTTATAAACGATCTGACAACTCAAAATAAAAAGAAAATAAAGTGACACAGGACTTGATCCCCACTCCCTTCACTTAAAACATGCACCATAATAGTGTTTCCTATCTCCAGAGAAAGAGACAACATGCTGAAATTTGACGGATAGTAAAAAATAAAATTAAAAAAAAAATAAATAAATAAAAACTTACCATCATTTTTCAACTCCGTCAATTGTTTATCCATTTTTCAACTCTGTCGATTGTTTAGGTTAGCCTAACAGTGTTGCGTTGAACCTCGGACGAATAGGTTATAGCTGTCGCGTTGAACTATCTCGTCCGTCTCACTGCTCCTACGTTTAATCCCTACTGCGCGCTTACAGATATGGCCGCTAGAGCGGCGTCACTGTATTCCGTGATCGACAATAGTTCCACGCATAAGAACAACGCTGTAAAGCAGTCTTTCCGTCATGAATGCCAAGGGCGGGACGACGACGATTGGCATCATTGGGCTTCACGACGAGTATATCGTTCGAAGTTTTGTTCTCTGCGTTATTAAATATAGTAAAAGTCACTCACCAAATTGTTCGCTATTTGTTTTCGGTTACAGTCACTATTTTAGCATCCGTCTTGCATTCCAAACCCAGGTTCCCGTGTCCACTTGTCGCCGCACCGTCCATGGCCGACGGCTCGCTCACAGCTCCGAGGGATCACGCCCCGACATCATTTGAACATGAATACTAATTCAACCTTATACACGTCTGGCTGCATTACTATTCATCGTTGCTCATCATCAAACCAATTAAACGTTAATAAAACAAGAAGAAATAATTAATAACATGAATAACCATTGATTCAAATATAAGGCCTCATTTCGAATGCGAGGCATTCAACAACACAACGTCCGCGGTACGTCCGTACCACTCAGATTTTTTTTTTACCAAAAAAAAAAAAAAAGAATTTTTAAACAAACAGATATTAAAGTCACGTATCCAAATTTCTCCGAAAGCGATCGCAACAATCCTCTCCCGGAGGCTGGGCAATCTTAGAAAATATCGAAACAATTGCCTTCCAACAGAGGACTGACTACGATCGCTCACGAAAACAACAATTACACTTTTAAACAAGTACACGCAACACACTTGTATATTTCTTTATAGCAAAACAAAACTCTTATAGTAAACAACACTCATTTATTAAGACGAACAAGAAAAACACATAATTCCTTCAATATAGATGCTGAATTTCAAAAATTCACTCTCCCCTTATATTCCCCCATCGGATATACATGATGAATCTTTAACTGGGACGTCACATATGCCCGATGAAAGGCCTCGAACATAATCTGTCCAGAATTTGTTCTAGAACAAATCAAAACAAAAAAAACAAAACTTAACTGTTTAACAAAACAGTATCCTAATCCATATAAACCCAATCATCAATAAAACAATTTGTGACAACGTCCTAAAATACTAAGTCCAACACAACCTAATATAATCACTAAATTAATTAATCAATAATTACCTACTATCATAAAACAAAAGACACAGCTTCACACGTAAATCACACAACTTAAAATCTGAATTCCAGAATCACCAATCATATACTCTTAGATCCAACTGACTTGCACAAACAGCAGCAAAAAACGATAATTCATTGTGCACTACACAACACACGTTACTCTTGTTCCTAATCATTACCAATCCAATTACAAAATTACATCCTTTACTTACTCCACAATTCCAAAAATTTCCCAATTACCAACGTTCTTCAGTCTGTATCATCAAGTACCTAATCACCCATAAATCAAATTTCTTTATTCCTTATTCCCTGTTCAGACGTTCAACATTCAAAACCCCAAAATTACCGATACTCGATCACGTCCCAATAACTAACGTAACAAAAAAAAAATTTCACTATTCCGTCTCTACTCACTACCATAACTTCTACAATTATACACTGTTACTCCCAAAGTGCAATGCACAATATTAATCCATTCACCTAACCATAGGCAAGCGCCCAAGCCAAGGCAACCACCGCCGCCCATTCGCGTGGCTGAAGGCCCGTCCCATATGCCGCCATAAATTCCCTCATCCTTCCAGAGGGTCCTGTTTTCCTATTAATGTCGATAATCCTATCTTCAGCTTTATCCTCTCTCTTATTCTTAGATCGGTGCTTTACTCCACCTCGGGCCCTTTTCTTCCTTTCTGTCTTGCACCCACTCACGCCCTCTGGCCTGGCACTATCACTATGGCGTGCCACTGACTTCGACGTTCCATTCTTGTCATACGCCTCCTGGTTCGAGATACTCTCTGGCTCAGCATTCTCCATAGTCAACACGGTACAGCTGAGCTTTGAGTATTGAACCCTGGGTCCTGTCTCCCGTGCATTCCACTTCCTCCTACCTACCATCGGACTACTTACTCGACTGCAATCCTCCCCTGACAGTTCCCTTTGGACTAGTTCAGGATGTTGCTCATCAGTTTTTTGGGTTGCATCAGTTCCAACAGTGGTTGTCTTCAAATACATATTCTGCTTCCACGACATTCCCACCATCTGCCTCCAGGTGTGACTCCACCAATGCGTTAATCACCTGTTGCTCCGGGGTATCCATATGCACCCCCTCTCCTGCCATTGCTCCGCCTGAGACAGCAACACCCTCCGGATCCTCCTACTCTCGTGCACACTTTTCGCGAAACGTTCATGATTTTCACCGAAAGTCACCCAAATGGGAAGTTTTACACTTCCGTGCACACTTTTTGCCAAACTTTCATAATTTTCACCGAAATTCACCCACCTAGAACTTAGTAACGAGCCACTATAGAACATATCTTTATATTAAAATCTTGCAAACATTCCAAGGAGGAGCTTTAGCTCTGAAGTAGAAATACATTTATACATTTATTAACAAGAAATTAACCCCCCCCCCCTCCGCCGAATAGGGTAAGTTGGCTTGCCACCATCATTGGTGTCTGCTGGCAGGCTTCCGGTGCAGCCTCCTGAAAAGAATATGTGGTATCCAATATATCAGAATCCACTGGCAAGCCTATATTTGTCTGCCCAGCTAATGGCAACGAACATGGAGTGCAGAGTCCCCCATACATTCCCTGGTATAGCTCTCCTCAGGCATTGCTCCGATTTGCATTAGTTGACAGCCCTCCCCCATACTACCTAGATCCTCGCTTGAAAAATTCGCTGGTCTCTGAGGGTTGACCTCGGCCCTTGGTTGCCCTCTAGCCTTACCCTTATTGTGCAAATCACATCTATTGCTAAATAAACTATTTTGCCAGGGCTTTCATATTTGCCATGACTTCACCCATTTCACGTCCCCAAAACAGAGACCCATTATTTTGACCCAGCCTGTCTCATCTGTTGCCAGTACCCCGAAGGGCCCTGTCCAACACGCATTGTTGGTCCCCTTAATGGGCACTCGTAACATCACCAGATCAGATTCGGTTTCCTGTGAGATACCAGAGTCTGCCTCTCCCCCATTGGGAGAACCAGATCTGGTTCCCACCCCTACATCGCTTACATTTGATCGTTGCTCCCGGATCCCTCCCCACACCACCTTAGACACTAGTTCTACAAAATTTCCAACCAGAGTTTCCAGGCGTTGGAGGCGTTCCATGCAAACCCCATGATCCATTAACAATTCCCCTCTGATCTCCATTTGTTACCTTGACAACCCCTAAAAGACGGCTTCCACCTACACCTCAATTATTCCACTATTCATAGGCCTTTTAAACAGTCATAAACCACTATCTGTAATACACAATTACCCTCATATACAACGTTTATAGCCACAATACCAACCATTAACTCACAATACAAAATAACACCAAAATACCACAATATCAGGCTGACCTCCATAATCCGGAAAATCCGGATTTTCGGTCCCTGTTCGGGCGCCATTGTTGCGTGCCGCCACCCCCACAATAATAGTTAGTGTTACCTCGCTTCCGTGTCAGGTGTTGGGGTGAAGGAAGCTAGGGTTCGGTACCGAAATAAAATGTAAAAAGTCAGACTGAAACTGTGGTGTTTGGTTCAATGAGGTTTGATTTATTCAGAATAAAACATTTAATGCCTATTCCAGTTATACTATATCCTAGTTTCTGCATGTGCTAATTAACTACGGGGCCCCAATGCTAAACTTAAGTTAGTGTGATGTCTGGTCTGTTATATGGAATACTTTAGTCAGTGATTATAGCAATGTCAAAATATAATTTATGTGTAGTGTTCTCTAAGACAGTGTCGGGAATATATTTATAGTACGGAGTGTGAATGTCCCTTAGCTTATGTATCTTAGCTATACTTTGTCTCACTATATGAAAAAAAGCTGCAAGGCACTATGGGAAAGCCACGTTACCAATTGTCATCTCATTCAGATCAACGTGCAGCCAATAAAAAAGAAACTGAATCCATAGAAGCTAAAATGAAACTGAAACGGTGATTCATGTTTTTGTGCACTATGCGTGCGCAGTTGGAGACTACTTTATGGGGTGGAGGTGAAAGAGTAGTGTGCTTTCCCATACTGCCTTGCAGCTTTTTTTCATATAGTGAGACAGAGTATAGATTTTGATGTATGATGTTGGCTACCTGGTTATGTCTATGTAAATAATTTGTCTGCGTGAGTATTTTGCAACTGGATATGATGTGTTGGATGGTTTCCTCTATGATATGGTATTTCATGCAAGACCCATCAGTCGAATCTTTGATACTACGGTTTCTGTAGCCTTTAGTATTAATAACCTGGTCTTGTTTCCTTCAGCTTCCCCAAAGAGACTGCCTTCACTCAACCAAAAGTTCGACGCCTTTTTGTCAATTATTATTATTATTATTATTTTTGTTTGGGGAAGGTTAGGTTAGGGACCCAATCCCAGAGGCGGACCCAAAAGAGGGCCAAGCCCAAGGGACTCAAATGCAAGGAAGGGGGAGTTATGCACTCATGGGAGTATTGATGTTTGGGTGTAGGAATTTCCTTACTATGTCTGTGGTGTTTGCAAAGTGTTGGAGATCTGTTTTTCAAGGATCAGATGCAAACAGGTAAAGTGCTTATACCAGAAGTTCTGAATCCTATCTACACCTGGAGCCTTCCAATTCTGAGTACGTTTAATGACTTGTGAGAGTTCATCTGCTGTTATTGTCAGTATAAGGCATGTTTGATAGTGTAGATGCTAATTGCTCCTCTTCCCTGATCCAGCTAGCTTCCCTATTGTGTTCAACTGAGACAGACCAAAGAGACGACCAATAATTTTGGAGTGCTGTTTGTGTTGGCAGAACAGTGTTTTGTGTGTGTGTGTGTGTGTGTAATCTTTGTTTAACTGCTTATAGAATGTCTTCTCACTGTTTGTGAATAACTGGTTCTGCTGTTCGTGCTGAGTGCATGTTTTGTATCTCTTCAGGCGTTTTGTATTTGCAGCTAACTTTTGTTTTAATGTGTCCATATATTCTGTAATGTGTTGATTGTGCTGCTTATGTCTGGTGTGTGTTTTAATTTTGTTAAATAACTGTCTGAGGCGTTTGTTCTGCTTTGATGAAGTGTTGTTTTGAGTGTACTGTGTAAGTCTACCTAACTGCTTGTGGATTTCATCAATCTCAGACTCAATCCGCTTTTGCCATTTAGGTTTCTGTTGAGTGTACAATTTTTGTGTGTGTTTATGGGTTGATTCCTACCCAGTGTGGATATAGCCGTAAGAGCCTCTGTGTAAATAAGTAGGTGTATGTATTCTATAGATAGACTTTCTTCAATGTACTGTGGTAAGATATATGTGTTCGTTTAAGATAAAATTTCCCCTGTTTTGCTGTTTATGTTTATTTTCGATATACCTGGTCTTTGTGTGTGATCTGTTCACGTGTAAAATGTAATGTATCTTTGTAGGGTGTCATTTAATGTTTCAATAAGTTTGGTATTCATGTTGTGTTGTGGATGAATATCATCTGAAATTCATTGTTGAGTGTGTGTTCTACAAGTTCATTAGTGATGTCAATGTTAGTATTTGAATCTGTGTGTTGTGTGTCGGTTTGTTTGGGTGGCTCGTGTTCTTGTAGCTGTTGTGCAACTTCTTGCTTTATTTTCTGTAGCGTGGGTAAGGGTATTAAATTGTTCATAACAATTGTGCGACGCTGATCTGCAATGCGTTGTTCAGTGACTGTGATGTGAGGATATGTCTCTTTGAAAGTGTTATATAAGCACTGTCTGTAAGCTGTAGTGTCAGTTTCCAATTTAGTGACTGCGTAGTAGGCTCGCATGATAAAATGGTTTATGTCATTGATCCATTTCATGCGTTGGCGTGGCTTGCCTGCCTTAGTGGTCGAGGGCATACAAGCTCTTGAAACACTGGACAGGTTTTGGCATTGCAGTAGCCAAACGGGTTGGTGCCGCTTTCGCCACCAGTGGCCCTGGGAGATTGTGGCCTATTTTTCGAACGTGAGCCTCTGCCTAACCCACGAGCGCGGACCTTGGTAACCCGGGTGACGTCCGAGCCGGTATCAGATGACGCACTAGCACTAATCATAGTGACGTAGGACCGCACGAGGATTGTTGTTACTATTATTATTATTATTATTATTATTATTATTATTACTATTATTATAATAGTATATGGATATCTAATATTGTAATTATAGTATTATATATTAATTTTATTTTAATTTTATTTTTTAAATTCTACAGTTATGAAAGTAATTGGATCAAATATTATCAATATTAATAACTATTGTAGTTACTGAAGTGATATACTTGATAGGCTTATATTAACTTCTGGCGGAGAGCTCGCTTTTATGGAATATTGACCATGCATCATATTATAAGCACAGTTGTCGCTTATCTTTAATTGCAGAGCTAATAGAGATTTAATGAAAAAATTTTCCAGTCGAAGAATACAATTTCACAGGTGTGTTTCTTTTAATGATTAAGTTTGAATACTTTTGATGGTTGTGTCACATTTTTTTTTTATTTGCAAAATAAGATATCACGTTCAAATTCAAAAATTTACACACACAGTACATGCGAGAGCGCAAAAAAACCATGGAATCTGTAAAATTTGGATCAGACAGGACTGCTAAATATAGCTCTAGATGGTTTCATTATAATTCAATGGTTGTTTTGCATGATGACTTGAATCAGACCCAAGTGATAATTCTCTTAATTTAGAAAAGCAGAGGTATATAAAATGTATACATCATTTTGCAAACATTTAGGATATAACCATGTATTGATTTTTGTGCATTTGTTATTATACTTTATCCAACGAAAGAAAAACTGGGTGTGTCCAATTAAATTTCCGATTTCAATTGTTAGCGATTGTTAATTTTACTTAGTGCTAGATGAGGACTCCATTGAAAATTCTGCGAGTGAAGCTGTGAGATCGACTCCAACAACTCCGTCATCCATCCTTTTAAAGTGAAGGAAGGAAGATGAAAACCAACGAAATGAGCTCTATGATAAAGCGTGCAATATTCTGCTCAATTCCACTGTCGTTGACACAGAGTCTCACTTTGCTAATCACGCTGCAGCAACGTTGAGAAAATTAAATTGTGACATAGTCACTTTGTTGTTTTATTCTTATTTGTAAAGGGTTACAGTAGTCCTCCCTTAGAAAAGGACTACATGCCACCTTCGGGTGTCATTATTATATAGTGTGTCATTGTCAGTTGCTTTATTATTACTTTTGTTATATGTATTTATCTATTTAGAGGCAGTGCAAGAATCGATGTTTCAGAAAACAATGAAATGATAAATCGATACTTCGATAACCATCGATTTAAGAATCGATGTTTTGCGCACCATGAGGACGGTTAGGCCTGCCTTTTGATTCCTCTCTTTGTTCTGCCCGTATGATGGATTCCTTTTAATACCTTTTGTGATTTCAGGAATCTCGAGGTCTGATACCCTCTATTATTTATTTACTGGTGTATATTTTACTAAAACCTGAATTGTGATACCTATAATCTGCCATCTGTAAAATTGTGTTTAGGCTAAGCTTATTGCTTTGCATGCTGGGAACGCGTGCCACTTCTGATCTCAGTATCAATCCTTTCACCCCCTGTTCCGGAAGTATTATGGATGGTTCCGAACCCGCCTCCAGAGGGAGTATCCCAGGATTCATTGCGAATTCCGTCTAGCTATAAAAGGGGAGCGCGAATTTAGAAACAGAGCATTGAAGATCCAGAGACCAAGCAGTTAGGACGTGTACGAGATGGAAGACCAGGAGGAAGACGACGACGATGCCGAAGCAGATGACTACAACCCGGGAACAGATGTGTTCCGCCCAGACTATGTTCCTGTAGCTTAGTAAACGATTGTTAGGCCTAACTTTCTCTCTTTACGGAAAGAGAAAACCACGTGGTAACCTTTTATTTTATTGTTGAGTTTAGTCTATTGTGGGATTTAATATAAAGGTTAAGTGAAATTTTATAATAGTTCTTAAAATTTAGAATATGGATTTAAGTTGTAGCGGGAATGGATTTAATAAGACATTTGTTGTGGGAATTTTAGATTGTGATCTTTGCTTATTGAAGAGTAGAAGCGTTTAAGAATTATTGAGATGGCTTTGGATTAGATTCAGTATAGTAATTTGTAAAATTGTTAATTTGGATTGTGTGGGTTAGCTGTATGGTATTTCAGCCAGGGAATTGGATTTAGATTAGCTAGTTTGTTAGTGTGGCAGAGTTAATGACCTATGTTTCGATTTAAAAAGGGGATAGAAGTAGAAATTGTTTACTTGAAGTTGAGTTTTGGATTTTTGTAATAGCTTAGAGAGATTGTTTTATACTTAGATTCTGAATTTATAATAAGTATGATTTGTTATTTTGTAAATGGATTAGTAAACTTGGATTAAGTGGTATTATTGATATTTTGTAGTATTCATGTAATGTTGAAGTTAGATTGTAAGGTTTAATTTTGTATAGATCATTAGTGGAGCATTCAGTAGATTAGTTTGCTAGCGCATGGGGTAGCTAAGCAGCCTCTTAATTTTGGGATTGTTTTGGGATTTTAGGTTTCAGTGCATTCTTGGTACTGGTGTTGTGAAGGGGTATTAGTATTGTGGCTCGTTGGCAGTGGGTGTGTAGACCCGTTATTATGAATGGCTAGTCCCATTAGTACGGACTGGATTTTGGGTTCTATGTGGCACACCGATGTTGGATCCGGTAGTTTGGCTTTTGTTCCCACTGCAGCGACCACGCCCTCTTTTGTTTGTGTTACATGGCGGAAGTGCCATGTCGGTGACCAGTCTGCACTGTGTGGTTATTGTGTCCCTATTTTAGGTGTGATCTATTTGTTTTGGTGGGGAGAATCTTTGGCTTAGTTATGCGCTAGTTTGTGTCATCTCTGGTTGCCACTAATTTTGATCTTGTTTTATCTGCCATTTTTATTTGTCTTTTATTGGATGATTATTGTAAGGCAATTTTATGTGAATGTATTCTTAGCACAGTGGGTAGCTAAACTTTTATTTTGTTTTGGGGAAGGTTTGGTTTTTGTTGTGTGCATGCTGGGTACTTGATTTGGTTGCCTGGTGGGTGCTTGGTTTAGTTGTAGAGGTGGATTTGTCCCGTTTTGGTTCGGGTTTTTGGTAGCCCTCGGGTTTTTGTGTAGGATCCAGTGTGTTGGCTTTGGTATCCCCTTGCACTATCCAACCCCTTTTTGTGGCTTTTGGGGACACGACTTTAGGTTCGTGTTTGTAACCTGTATGCACACAGGGTTACTCTAGTCCCTTGTTTAGGTTTGACGTGATAAGTAATTGGGAGTTGTTTGTTTAGACTGGTGCTAAGTAATACCGGATCATACAGTTGTCATTTAGATGATTTAGCTGGAGGCAGCTACTTGTTATTTACTGCCTATTCTGTATCTGCTTTGTTTTATCTTTTGTACTTGTATCATTTTGTATTTTGTATTTATCTGCCTATATTATTGTAAATAAACCTCTTTACGCATATCAAAATCGATCCCTCCCTTTTTATTTTATGTTGGCACCCTTCTTAGGAAGGACTGCTGACGAAGTGATAATAGCTAGAAAATCACTTCACCACAAAATCATGTTGCCAGAGAAAGGTGCAAGCTGGAGTTGCAAAAAGTTCTGGTAGATTTCATCAGCGAACAAGAAAGGTCATCTTCCTAACTATATTTCTATATTCTTCTTCCGCATTAGAGATTTGCACTTTATTCCACAGTATTTCTTTATTGTTATCTTCTAAGTTTATTCTATTGTTTCTTTTACATTTGTTAATCCAAATGTCTAAATTAAAAATCAAATAGAAATAAATTATTGCATTTGGTTCTCTTTCTGCAACATTACATGTCTCTGAAAAGGGCCTTTTGATGATATAGCAGTAGGTGTCAGCTGGATATATGAAAATCACCTAATGCAAAAAAAAAAAAAATCATATGAAAATGTATATAACAGGTAGGCTAATAAATAAGAAAAAAATTTCCAAATTCATTATACGAATTTATTCTGCCAGTAGACATTTCCTTCAGTAGAGGAATAATATCGAGTAAATCTTTCTGTGCGCAAATTCAGAACTGCAGAATACGCAAAAAAATTGACTGAGTGCCTGTTGTTAATGAACTACCTTTTTCTCTGAGAGAGTGGTGGTTGTTTATAAACTATAGTCTGTTTATTTTTTATAGTATTGCCTTTTTTTAAATTTTTCCCATTGGACACGTGCCCTCGGATACCAAGGCCCAAATGTGTGAAATAGCTGCTCCCTCTTCCTTTAACTTATTAGGTGAAATTAATAGTTAGAAGTGTAGGGTGATTTGTTTTAATGGTTATTTTATTATTTTTAAGCTCTTTTTTAAGAGTTGATATAATATTTATATAAATTTCTTACTTCAACATGGTCATGGTTTATTTTTAATATTTTGTATTTTAATTTAACTTTCAATTGTTCGATGGAATTCCTCATTTTTCTCGTTTTGGCGGCCTATGCTCTTTCCATTAAACAGTCCAGTTTTATTTTTACCCGTCATTTTTCAGCTTGATGTGATATAATGAATAGCTTCCTTTCAAAGTTGCTGGTGCAAGTCGCCTCCGTTCACTTGAGCTCAGCAGAGGCGATTAGCAGGCGATGAGCCTGAAAGACAGTCTCGAGATCGCGATAAAAACGTGATAGTTCATGAGATCTTGCGCTCGCTTGCACTAGTGCACACTCGCTCATCAGAGTATGCGCAGTCTTTTGCTCGCCCGCTCAGTGCCAACGCAAGATGAATTTGTGGCGGCCCTAAGGGCTCGTGTTCAAAGGGAAAGAATTTAAAAACGGCAAAATTATAAAAAAGTTACCCACTATGGTTTATAATCAACCACTCTAGCAGCCGAAGTTAGAGAAAAAATTCGTACGGAGTCAATTATTTTTCAAATTCTGCACTTCTGAATTTGTAGCTGCTTGAGCTAATGCTGAGCATGTACGGAGCAACAATCGACATCACACCCATCTCTCGTTGTTGCTCGCATACTTGAGGAACGAAGCAACTTGAATTTGCGGCGTCCCTAAAACTTGTAAAAAGGTATCAGAAACAAGAACATACAGTCACATCTCGTTATAACGAAGTTCAAGGGACAACCGATTAACTTCGTTATAGCCAAAACTTCGTTAAATCGAGATTGCAAATTAATTTGAGAATAAATGAAAATAGCATATTTTAAACCGAGAATGTAAATATTTTTAATGTTTTACCCTTAATTATGGCAAATGCCAATCAATATTAGCCTTTTAATGTACAGTTAGGATTTCCAGATGATTAGTTGTGTACCACAGAATTAAGTCAGTGACAAAAAATTAGCATCACCATCATTTTCACTGAAATTCTTTTAATGAAACAAAATTCCAAATGCTCTTTTGGAATACAGACACTTAATATCTTCAGAAACAATCTAGCTTCATAAAAATAAATTGAATGTCCACTTATAATTTAAAAAAAAAATTGTTTTACTCAGGTGATATTTCTGAGTGACAAAAAATTAGCATCAGCTACAAAAAAATCCTCTGAATGGTCTTAATATGTGGTGAAATGGCCTTTTTGTGAAATTACCTCAAAGATATGATTAGGCATCTTAGTAATTAATCCTTTAATCAATGAATGATCTAAATTTTCCCAAGCATCAATGATGGCACATCTCAAGTTAAAAGCATTTTTGTACTGACGATTGTTTTCATACACTTTTCGTGATAGCAACCCCCAAACATTCTCAATGGGATTCAAATCAGGTGACATAGCTGGCCATTGCAGAACAGTGATGTTTTTTTCCTCAAACCACCGTGTTACTACATGTGCTTTGTGGATGGGAGCATTATCTTGCTGAAATACCCAATCATTTCCAGCCGTAATTGGTCCAAAATCAGGGAAAATGTCTTTCAGCATTGACAAATACCCTTGTGCATTGATTCGTCCACTGAGAAACTTCAAGTCACAATTCTTCTGGAAACCAATTGCTCCCCAGATCATTACAGATCCACCGCCAAGCTGTCTTCGTAAAAGAACTTGTTTTTCTTTTCGCAAATCGTGAAAATAGTATGAGAATCCATCTGGTCCGTCAAGGTTGAACTTCTTTTCATCTGTGAATATGACATTTTGCCATTCTGAAGTCCAACCCATGTATTTTCTGGCAAACTGAAGTCTGTTTTCTTGATGACGGTTAGTGAGTGGTGGCTTCCTCTTGATGTGCTGTCGCAGAAGATGCGAGCAGTCATGGATCACACGCTGAACGTTTCGCAGATTTGTGTCGAGCTGCAGTTCATCACGAATTTGTTTTGCTGTTTGACTTGAGTTGGATGCAGCTCTGAGAATCTGACGAACTGACCTTCCATTAAGGGCACGAGGTCTTCCAGAATCCTAGTAAACTGCATATTCCTGAGGATTTCTCAAATAGTTGGAAATAACCTTTGGGCTTCTCTTCAAATGACGCCCAATTTCACGAATAGAGATGTTTTCTTGTTTGAAGGCATCAATTTGACCTCTTTCATACTCTGACAGCACTGAACCACGTCACATCTTGTTGTATGTTTATTAATTACCGTATATACTCGCGTATAAGTCGAGAAATTTATGTCTTAAAATTCATCCTAAAAAGCAAACTCGACTTATCTGCGAGTCATACCAGTTTTCCATAGAATTGTGGCAGTCACCTAACTCCGTATAGAACTTTACATATTTACTTTAAGAAACGCACATGATTCCAAAATAACATACATATTTTAAGATCGGCATTTATCCATAATCAGTTTTATTCATTCATAAATTTTACCTTTAGAATTTATTATACCATAAAATAAAAGTTTCGAGCCGACAGTGATAACGTAACAGCAGTCATACTTTCCAATTTGCTCACTAGGTGGAGGCAGCGTTAGCTCCATTACTAGAGCACTAGATAAAGACTTTACAGGGGAGGGACGCAAGCAAAAGCATGAAGGAAGACAGGCTAAATAGCATTTCATATGCGTCGTAGTTACCGGTAATTCAAAAAAATTCATGAAAATAAATAGCTCATTGAATTATATTGCAAAGATAACAGAGCTATCGTATAAGATCGCGAAGTGGATAAGTGCTGCTTTGACATGCTTCGATTTCATTACGGTCGTGCTGCCACCTGGTGAGAAGAAGCAGCTTCCAAGTTAAAACTCGAAATTGGATCGTCATCTGCACAACGAAATTGGATTTTAATACTTTTTTTTCCATACGCTTTTTTTTAATAAAATATTCAGATACCTGTAATTATTAAATAGAAATGACACATTATTAAATTGAAAACTTTATCGCAACTGGATTGGTACATACGATTCGGGAAATATATAGGAACTCTGGGAATAATACTTCACATTTTATCATCTTAAGTATCAGTATTACGGTAAATCAATTACTTACTTACGGTAAATATTGGTAATATCAGCAATTTATACAGCTATTCTTTAAAATAAATCGAAATGACGTCATTTTTGCCCAAAAAAAAAACTACAGTATTTAAACGCAAAATCAAAAGCCAAAATTTTGATAATTCTTCTTAGGTTTGATTTCATATTAATAAAATTCTTCATTTATTAATAAAAATCATAATCCTTCAGATTAAAAATTAAGTCATTTATTTATGTAATTACCTGTATAATTAATATATTTATTGATTATAATTATTTATGTAATTACTTATAATATTAAATGATAATTTTCCTTATAATTGATTTTGCCTTTATAAAATTATTCATTTAGTAATAATAAATGATTAATGATTAAATGACAATAAAGTTTAAAGTAATATTTAATTGTTAACAAGTTTTACATTATTAACCATGCAAGTACAGGAGGATTTAAGCATGGGTAAACTATGGTAACTTCAGTGAATGCACCTGAAATTTTACCCTCGACTTATCTGCGGGTCATATCAAATTTCAAAATTTTTAGCCCAAAATCTGCCCTCGACTTATACGCGAGATCGACTTATATGCGAGTATATACGGTAAGTTTTTCACTTGTAGTAATTGCTCTTACTACATGATAAAGTAAATATATCACCCCTACTTGAGTTAAATGAGCCTAGCTTTAGGGAGAAACCATTTTTTTGTAGCTGATGCTAATTTTTTGTCACTCAGAAATATCACCTGAGTAAAGCAATTTTTTTTAGAAAAATTATAAGTAGACATTCAATTTATTTTTATGAAGCTAGATTGTTTCTGAAGATATTAAGTGTCTGTATTCCAAAAGAGCATTTGGAATTTTGTTTCATTAAAAGAATTTCAGTGAAAATGATGGTGGTGCTAATTTTTTGTCACTGACTGTAAATTAAACTGATTAAGATCGTCTCATTATTATTTTTATTTATCATCGTTATTAAAATCACACTGATAGTTGCAAGATTGACCCTGTTTATATTTTAATCAAAAATTACAACACTCAAGACCTTCACTCTTGTAACTTTATTGATATTTTTACGTAGCATTTAATCTAATTTTTATATCTTTTAACCTCCTATTTGGTTCTTGATGTTCTAATTTTGCAATATTATATCACTGTTTAAATTATTTCACCAGTGATTGTAGATTACATTTCTCCGATTTTTGTGCTTATTTATTTTTATCCAATATCTTCATTATATGTTTTATTTACTTTGTAATCCCTCCTGGGCTCTGCCTGTATGGGGACACTAATGCCACTGCATGGTTACTGGTGTTAAATAAATAAATAAATGAAAATAATCAGTTATTTTTGATTGAAAAGAACAGCTTTTAACAGCAATGGTATTTATAAAATCTGATAAAAATCTTAAACTCTGAAAAACACGATCGTCTGCTTCTGTTCCTGTGCAAACCTTTGTAATTTTTCAATCATATCTACTGCCTCCATTGGGGAAAGGCGCTCTTTCGTCTGTTCTTGAGCCGGCCCGGGTTCTTCTTCGTCTTCTTGTTCGACATCTTGTTTATTCCTTCTAGTACTTTCAACAATTTCCTCATCCGTAATTCCATACCTTACACAGAGGTTCTTGTCAACATTCATGTAATCTTCAAATGAAACTTTTTTGGGGGCCTTTTGCAATGACGCTACAATTTCCCAGTTTTGAATAGCATCTGATTCTTCTACTTCCGGTTTGCTTTCAATTTCGTTCGTGGCTGGTGATGTTAACCCTGAATGTCGCCAGCAATTAACAATTGTGTTAGTCTTCACTGTCCACCACGCACCTGTAACCATTTCGATTGCCTGGCGGATATTAATTTTTGTATCCGTTTTTTGGTGCAGATTCAACAGAATACGATCGATCAATCGTTTCTTACACTTCATCTAAAATCAAAAATAAGAATAAAACTCGCAGATTTAAATGCGGAAATAAAACTAATGGAAAAACAAATAATTTTAAAAACATTAATTATTTTTAACTTACCTTCACACTGAATAATTCCTTGATCCAAAGGTTGCAGCACAGCTGTACAATTCGGAGGAAAATACAACAGTTCAACATGTTCAGTGACAGGTGGCGCATTATGCGCAGGGCAATTATCGATTAACAATAAAAATTTTCCTGTTTTGGCGTGCCATCATCCCGTCGATTTTTATTAGCCAGTCGTTGAAGATTTCTTGTGTCATCCATGCAGCTTTATTATTCCCATGATCAGCAAGCAAGCAATGAACATTTTTAAAGCATCTTGGATTTTTGTATTTTCCGATGATAAACGGTTTCAGTTTTTCAGTTCCGGTTGCATTACAACACTGCAGCACAGTTATTTGCTCTTGACTGTTTCCCTCCTTTGCAATTATCACCTTTACAAGCTAAGGTTCAGTTCGGTAAAATATGGTAAAACAGTCCAGTTTCATCAGCATTAAACACGTCTTGTAATTTATAATTTGAAATGGTTTTCCTGAATTCTATTTCCTTCCACGCATTTACTGCATGGAGATCAACAGATCGCTTTTCCCCTGAAATGACTTTCTGGGAAATGCCGTAGCGTTCTTTAAAACGATTCAGCCAGCCAGCACTTTCTAAAGTCATAGTGCCCAAACACTGAGGCAAAATTTAATGCCTTCTGGCAAATCACTGGACCAGTTACAGGAATATTTTAGGATCTCATGTCTTGGAACCACACAAACGTAGCTTTATCAATGTCTTCATATCGTGCTGTTGTTAATTTCTTCTTCTGTGATCCAACATCGTTTCTATTCATTTGCTCGAGAATCTTTTCTCGATTTTTTAAAATGGTGGATAATATTGACAACGGAATTGCATACTTTTTTGCCACAACTGATTTTTTTGTTCCAGCATCGACGTCTTTTATTATCTCGACTTTTTCACCTAAAGTGAACTGTCTTTGTTTTTTTGTTGCTTTCGCCAGACATTTTTTGTACGCCTAAAAGGAAATTTAAGTTTCAAGTTCATGTACAATTTTTCCCTACTGTTTTAAAATACGATGCAAGCGGAAATGGCAATTAAGGAAATACAAAATGGGTTACCGTAATTACAAATTTAGTGGTCGAGTCTCTTAAGTCGAAAATGAAACCAATATTGTACAAGTTTTCGCTACTGTTTTAAAAAGACACAGATTTATATTACATGTAATTACATATCATGTGTAATTATAAAAAGAAAATTAAGAAATATCAGATGTTAGCCAAAATGGCAGTTGCTGATACAGAATGGGTACTTACGGAATGCATTTGCCTTAGCAGTCCTCGATAGCCACGGAGTGTAGAGATATAGAGATTCATCGATTGCCACGGAGTGTAGAGATGTAGAGAATCGAAAATGAAACTGACTGCCAAGCGAAAGCGGCCCTTTTATATCCCCCACCACTGCGATGCTGCACCAACGAGCGACAAGTATTCTGATTGGAGGAAGCCAATAGCGACCATAGCGCCCTCTTTTGGTGAAGGCAGAAACTATTCCAGTTGATAAGCGATCACGACGGCAATAACACAAGAAGCCAAGTGGCCTCTCTCGGGTGCAGGACAAAATGCAGCTTTGAAATAAAATTTTGTTATAATGAAATTAAAGCATTATGAAAACCAAAAATTTAATTCGTTACAGTGAAAACTTCGTTACAGTGGAATACGTTATAACGGGATCCGATTGTACCACAGGTTTGTACCACAAAATCCCAGTTGATACAGTGTTATGTTCATGTTCACTGTAAGTTTCACATTGTGAGTAATGTTTCTATTCTACCATATTTTGAAACTGGGTCTTTCAAAATAAATGACATTTTGGTATATGTTTATGATCAGAATTATAACAAATTACTGGTGGATTGGTGAAGTTAAAAATGTGTGTATGGAAAATTGTATTTTTATCATCTACATGGGCCTCAAACATCATTCAAGATTTCAAAAACTGACAAACTGTGGATACCAGTGATAAAGGTTTTGAGGATGTTACGGTGTTTCTCCGTGTTTTGGGTATTGTTACGTCATGGCACCAATTGTTACGGTATTGCTCCGTGTTTAGTGTATTGGCACTAATTATTACGTTATATCTCCCTTACGTGTCACATCACTAGTTGTTTGTGTCAAAAGTTACAATAAAAGTTTGTTTTTACTCATGCAGCGCCGCCTGGTGCTGTTTCTTACTTGTAAGAGCCACTGACGTCAGCAGTCGCCATGACAGTGCTCATATATATGCTTATTAAAACCTTATTGAAATCAAGTTTATATTTGACTGTGCTTTATTCACTGGTGAACCATATCGCACGCAGGTATTATCGAATATTACAACATGGTAGCAGTCCGTGGTTGTGTTTCAATAAGGAGAGGAAAATCGTCGGTTAAAAAAAGACGCCGTTGGCGGGAGACTCTTGTCAGCAAAGTAAAACGACGAGCAACGTAAAACATGGAGAGCCAGGCAAGTTTGAAATTAAATGAAAGTAACTGGTTACTGTGGAAATTTGCAGTGAAAATCTTATTGAGTTCGAAGAGTTTATTTAAGATCGTTATCGGAGAGGAAACATGCCCGACTACGCCTACTGCAGAACAAGAGAACTGGCGGCTTAACGACGCAAAGGCGCAGGAGATTTTAATTAATAGAATAGAGGAGACACAGCTTACATATATAATAAACTGCAGTTCCGCCGCAGAAATTTGGAAGAAATTGGAATCAGTGCATGAGAAAAAATCCTCTGTATCATTACATTTACTACAAACGCAATTTTTTAATTTAAAATATGACGGAGGAACAATCCAAGAATTCGTGGCGCGGGTAACAAACCTTCATGTGCAACTTGAAAGACAAGGCTAGAAAGTGCCGGAGAGGATGGTGATCACGAAGATATTGATGGCATTGCCGGAAAATTACAAACACTTTATAAGTGCATGGGAACCCGTATCGGAAAGCGAACAGAACCTGGATAACCTCATAGCACGACTGCTCATTGAGGAAGAACGGATGCGAAACACGGAACAGACGATTGCCCTGGTATCAAAAGGTAAGAGAGTTACCTGTCACTTATGCGGCAAAGAAGGACACTTTAGAAAAAATTGTTTCAAAAATAAACAATGTCACTTCTGTAAAAAAATTGGGCATTTGGCTGCAGACTGTTTCCACAGGAAAAATAAAGAAAAGAAATAGCCTGCCAACACAATGACAGCCTTAATGGTTGATGGTGACATGAATCCCGACTGCTGCTGGTATATGGACAGTGGAGCCACACAACATATGTGTAATCGAATGGAATGGTTCAATCACTACAAGGACATTGAACGCAACATAAGATTAGGAGATGGCAAGGACATAAGAGCACTTGGTGTAGGTAATATCTGCTTAAGAGTATTCAATGGGCGTAGTTGGATGACTGTGGAACTAAAACAGGTGCTGTATGTACCAGAGTTAAAATATAATTTGTTTTCTGCCATTAGTGCGATGGACAAAGGACTTAAATTGATCAGTGATAACCAGGAATGCAAGTTTGTGAAGAACAACGACACTATAGTTTTGGCTAAGCGTGAAGGGCGTCTCATGCGGATGTGTCTGAAATCTGTTCAGAGTTGTGGTCTTGCAGCTAAATCCGTAGCAGTTAGTGAAGAAGTAAACTCCAACTGTGAAAATGGTACATGCGAACTGTTCAGATATCACAGGTTACTTGCACATCAAAGTTTTGCTCAAATCAAGAAAATCATGAAGGACTGTTTCGATATACAAGCTCCTTGTAATAGTAAAGACCATTTTTGTGAGGCGTGTATCAAGGGCAAGCATTCCAGGAGACCTTTTTATCCAAGTGAAAACACAACGGATGGGGTTGGCCAGGTCATCCACAGTGATCTGTGTGGTCCATTTGAAGCCAAGTCACTCGGTGGCTCACAGTATTTCCTGTTATTTAAGGATGATTATTCGCACTACAGAACTGTATATTTTCTCAAGCAGAAGTCTGAGGTTACAAGTAAGATGAAACACTTCCTTGCTAAAAGTTGCAATCAAGGTATCAACGTTAAAGTATTACGTACAGACGGAGGGGGTGAGTTTATAAATGCTGAGGTGAAGAATCTGTTGGATGAGAATGGAATTATCCATCAAAAAACGGTTGCATATACTCCCCAGCAAAATGGGAGAGCAGAAAGAGAAATGCGCACAATTGTAGAGGCAGGTAGAACAATGTTTCAAGAAAGAAACCTTGATAAGAGTCTATGGGCTGAAGCAGTGGACATGGCAGTATTTACTCAGGACAGGTACAAGTACAGTTAAAGATAAAAGCCCACAAGAATTATGGTGTGGAAAGAAGCCTCACTTGACATATTTGAAGGGAATATTTGGAATGGATGTTTGGTGTCAAGTACCAAAACAGAGAAGAAGAAAATTAGACCCTAAAAGTCGAAAAGGTATGTTCATAGGATACAGTGAGACAACAAAGGGCTACAAAGTTTACTATCCTGAGACCAAGACTATATGTATGGAAAGAGAAGTCGTCTTTGACTATAGAGAGAAACATATACTGAAGGTACCTGAAAAGAAAAATATAAAATCTTATACTATACTGCAGGAGAGTCAGGAAGAAGAGGATGAATCTAACATGCAGAAGAAGATACAAGAAAATCAGGAGGAACTTGAAACTGAGGAGTATGCCAATTATACACCAAACACACAAAGTCTGAATGGAAATGAAACTGAGGAAGTTAATTTGGAAGAGGAAAATGCACCAGACTTGCTGACAGAAATTAGAGAAGAAAGACCAAAAAGAAATGTGAAATTACCGACAAAGTACAAAGACTGTGAAGTAGATCTATGCTTTCTAACAATGGATATTGATGAACCAACGACTCTTCAAGAGGTGATGGCATCTGATCATAGAAGCTGCTGGAAGGAAGCTATGCAAAAAGAGATGACTGCATTAGAAGAGAACAAGACATGGGATATTATAGATAAGGCAGATAACACGCAGTGCATTGATAGCAAATGGGTGTATAAAATTAAGTGGGATGACAGTGGCAAAATTAAACAGTTCAAAGCAAGACTGGTTGTTAGGGGCTTTCTTCAGAAGGGAACAGACCTTGACGACATTTACTCTCCAGTTATTAGGCTATCCACCGTTAGAACATTAATTGCAGTCAGTACAGAAAAGAACTGGCCCGTATATCAAATGGATGTTTGTAGTGCCTTTTTACATGGAGAAATAAAAGAAGATGTTCATATACTGTTACCTGAGAATTTTAATCTTCCAGAAAATAAAACCTGTAAACTTAAGAAAGCACTGTATGGTTTGAAAAGTGCACCTAAATATTGGTATGAGAAATTCCATTGTTTTATGTCAGAACAAGGTTTTATTAAGACTGAGAGTGATCATTGCCTTTATTTTCGTAATAATAGTAACTGTCAAGTGTTTATTCTAATTTATGTTGATGATTTGTTATTGACAGGGTCAGATTCAGGGATGATTGATGGTTTTAAAAGGAAATTAGGGGAAACCTTTAAAATGAAAGATTTGGGTCTTGCTAGCAACTACCTAGGCATTCAAATTAAGCAAGAGTTGAATATGGGTAAAACATCACCGAGTCAAACCCAATATTTAAAATGTGTATTGCAAAGATTTAACATGTCAGATTGCCATGAAGTGTTGACACCTATGGATCCTAATTTTAACTGTGAATCTTTGAGAAAACATTGTTCAGAAAATGAAGATATTGAACATAGATGTCGACAGGTTATTGGATGTATTATGTATGCTATGTTAGGTACAAGACCAGACTTGTGTGCCAGCATTACTTTGTTGTCACGCTTTCAAAACTGTGCTAGCAATGATTTATGGATATGCCTTAAACGATTATTACGCTATATAAAAGGCACAATTAATTCTGAATTACTGTATTCAAAAAGTGATGTGGGTGATGCTTGTAAGTTGCTGACGGGTTTTGCTGATGCAGACTGGGGAGGTAATAATGTTGACAGAAAGTCTACCAGTGGCTACTGTTTATTTGTGTTTAATAAGCTGGTATTATGGTGTTCAAGAAAACAAACCAGTGTAGCCTTGTCCTCAACTGAGGCTGAATATGTGTCATTGAGTGTCTGTATCAGTGAAGTTTGTTGGTTAAAAAATTTGCTAACCGAGATATGTTTGTGGAAAGATGAACAAATCATTATTTTTGAGGACAACCAGTCAGTTATTCGCTTATGTAAATCTCATGAACAACTAAAAAGGATGAAGCACATGGATATAAAATACCATTTTATTAAAGAGAAAATTGATTCTGGTATCGTAGATGTTCAGTATATCCACACAAGCCAGCAAATAGCTGATATTCTTACTAAGCCTTTGCCTAGACAAACTTTTTTGTTCTTGAGAGATAAGGTGTTGTTTAACTGATGTGCTTGTTCACAGATTTGGTAGTTAATTTGAAAATTTATTAGCTTAATTATGATAGTAGTTTTTTTTGTTTTTCTTCTTTCGGTTATTGTGTTTGCAACAGGTGTTGCTGCACGTTGTTTAAGTCTGTTGTTTCTGTTGCGCAAGAAAACTTTTATTGAGGGAGGGTGTCAAAAGTTACAATAAAAGTTTGTTTTTACTCGTGCAGCGCCGCCTGGTGCTGTTTCTTACTTGTAAGAGCCACTGACGTCAGCAGTCGCCATGACAGTGCTCATATATATGCTTATTGAAATCAAGTTTATATTTGACTGTGCTTTATTCACTGGTGAACCATATCGCACGCAGGTATTATCGAATATTACAACAGTTTGTCCGAGTGACTTTTACCTCCCCCTGTATCAACAGTGACCTCAATACCCAACTCAGAGAAACACACGCACTTTATAACTTAGCTTGTACTCTTATGCAATTATATACGTTACCATAGCTCTTCCTCTACTACTTACTTATTCTTAGCATTATAATTCATTCTTAAATTCCAAGGTATTTCTAATACTCTATTACCTGCGCCGCGGAAAAAGATTTCTATTTGATCGTATAGCGGTAGTTCTCCTTTCCTTCCCCCCGTATATTTTAATAAGGCCAGTTAAATTTATCCCAAGGCAAAGATTACAACAAACAATAGGTCAAAGAAAAGAGCAGGCTTACTTCCTAGTTCTCCCTTTATCACTCTCCCATTTACTCAATATTCTGCTCCTGGTTGCAGGTCGGGCTTACAATCATAATAAGCAAAAAAAATTTTTATTACACCTTCCCCCCCCCTTTTTAATACTATTCATGGGTATGTGCTCAATCGTACCCCAAGTGTAATGTTTATATGCCAACTATTTACCTTTAAAGGAAAAAATTTTTTTTAATCAAGACAACTTCAACAAATCTATATCTAACACATTTATTAAATAAGCAATCAATTAATAAAAAAAATAAAAATGTACTGTTACAAACTTCAAGAATTATTCTCTCCCCCTTAAAAAAAAACAAAAAAAGAACAAATTCTCACAAAACAACAAAGACAAAATGTATCAAACTTTATCAACCCCTTTTACATATGATAAGAGTACTGTATTCTTTCACCAACAGAAGTTTCTCTCTCCCTTTGCTCTCTATTAAGGCAAAGTTGACTTTTAGTAACTGCGAGCACTGCGTGCACTGCAGAGAAGCATCCCTCAGAGACACCCAAATGAACAACTCATTCATAGAAACTGTTTCGTATGTGCCCTGCAGTGAAGCATCACTTAAAGACGCCACTGTTGACCCATAATTTCTCAGAATTTTACGCTGAAGTTATTAATTACTATTAGAAATTAATAAAGTTTATTTATAATTCGTAAATATTTAACAATAATCAGTTAATGTTATTGAAACGCTTAGTATAAGAATTTACAAAATTATTACTAATTAACAACTGATTTAAACATTTGATATATTAAAAAATATTACTAAATTGCAAAAAAAAAAGTTGAGTGGGTCTTGTATGATTTTATTTGCGTAAAGTGACGGTCCTTTAAAATCACACAAAAGAATTCCGTGTTTCCATGTTTGTAAGATTACCAACAATTAAAACGCTCTTTACTCATTTCTTAATCGTATAATTTCATACATTTAATACCAAATGAGTAAATAAGCGAAATGTGTAAACACGGAGTTTCTTTGTGTGATTATGATTTTATTCCCATAAACGGCCGTCATTTTACGCAAATAAATACTAAAAACAAACAAATCATCTGGTATAAATAATAATAATAATAATAATGATAATAATAATAATAATGATAGGTAACAACAACAGGGAATAACCCACCAAATAAACTGGAAGGCCAAACCGCCATGTTGCCCCCCAACAGGCCCAAAATGGGGTTATTTAAGATACAAGTAAAAGGGAAGTAACGTAATTAAAAAAAAAAAAAAAAAGGTCAATAAAAAAACAGAAAAACACAATTTTATTTATACAGATTAACAGAAATATAATAATTATTACAAAGATAAAAATTCAATAATAATAATAATTCAATTCAATTCAGTTCATGTACGGTGTTCACACAGCTAATTCAATCTTCATTCTAATGTCTGAGAGTGCACACAGATCTGAAGGTACATCAAAATTCGAGAATTTCCACTTCAGAAACCGGAGAAAAACATTTTGCACCCTATCCAGTTTACAAGACTGCATATTTGAACCCCCATTCTATAAAACAACAGTAGGACAGAATGGGTAAAACTAGACTCCGATAGAGCCGAACAAATGTAGAAAGGCACCGAAAATAGGCTCCATTGCGTACAATGTTACCAATGTAAGCCTGCAGACGAACAGTCAACATGGGAATTATAGGAAAGTGTGCTATAAACGATTACGCCAAGATCACGGACACAGACTTTGGCAACTTGCACATTTCCACAAACAGACTAGGAGAACTCGGTAAAATTGGTCTTTTTTGTTATATTTGGTTGCACTAATTGCAAGATCATTCTGTTCACACCAATGACATATACTATAAATTTCCTGCTGAAGCAGGTGAGCATTAAGACAATTGTAATGTTACCGAAAAGTTTCACATCATCTGGATACATCAATATATGGGAGTGTCTAATCACCTCGGGGAGGTCAGCAGTGAAGACAAGATTATGTAAAAAGGGTTTTATCAAACCAAGCTTTTATAATGCTTTATTTAGTGGCAACAATAAAGCTTAATTTTGCAACAATAAACAATAGATACATTTACCTCTCGCCATAACGAAATGTCCAATTGTTACAACAATCACTTCGTAGTAATGAGTTAGTACCATTAGAACACGAACCAATGAACCGATATGAAAATTTTTTTCTTTATCATAAATTGTCATCGATTCTGCGTAAGTGTGTCAAATTGCAGCTCCCTAGCTTGTCGGAAAGTTGGTTTAATATTGATTACAAGATTTGACCTAAACAAACTAACACAGCAAAGTTATAAAAAGCTTTTAATAAATAATAAAGTCTCTAAGACAGAACCCTGTGGAACACCACAGTGAGGCCTATAGGGCAATGATGAATGATGTCGTATAGATACAACAAATTGTCGAACTAACAGGAAAGAGCGCATTATCCAAAGGAGTTCATCAACAACCCCATATGCACGCAATTTTTTAATTAGTAACTCATGATTGACAGGGTCGAACGCCTTTTGCATATAAAAGTAGACCACGTCAAGTTGCTGGCAGGGGTCAAGAGTACAATGAGCATGAGTGGTGAGAGATACAAGATTGCTCACAACGGAACGTCGGGGAATGAAACCATATTAATACGCAGGAACATGAGGAAGGACATGTTGTAGAAGATATTTATGAATGATGTTGTCAAAGACTTTGGCAGTGGGTGGAAGGGTAGAGATCTGCCTATAGCTAGCAATGTCAGTCCGTTTGGCAGAACCACCCTTAAATGCAGGAACCACAACCGCACTCTTCCTTATTTAGGATAGTGGCCAGCTTTTAGACACAAATTAAAGATGCGCCTAAGAGGAATAATTATGACATCTCGAAGGCCTTTGAGAATAAAGGAAGGAACCTCTGTCGGAGAATTGCAAGGCTTGGCCCGTAATCTAATAAAGCCGTAGGCAGCATCTCTATCAGTGAACTCCGTTAAGATGAGGTTATCAAAAGGGGGACAATAGGTAGACAGTTCTCCGAGAATGTGTTGAAAGAAGTAGAGACAGTTTTACTGAAATGCTGGGTAAAACAGTTACTAATATCCAGTACATCAGTAATGGTAAGACCAGCAGAGGTAGTGATAGTAGTTATTGTATGTCGATCCTTTCTTTTGGAGTAGTAGTAAATCTGGCTATTTTTCTTATTAAGGGAGTTATTCGTACATTCGCTACATGGTCTTACACCGCAAATATAAAAATAATTCTGTTAACGGATAGGTCATAGCGTAGCCACCGTATATCAAACAGTAACAAAGACCCCAATTATCAAATTTATTAAAGAAAAGCTGATGGATTATTTAAACACGATGCCTCAGATGTTAAAATGTTAAATGCGTTTAAATAAATAATAAATGAAAATAGGAAAGAAAAAGAAAATTCCAGTCTAAGATCGCGACGCTCTGAGCAATTAAGTCATTGTTGACTGTAATGTAGGCTCATGGCTTAATTTTTCATTTATCACTTAAATTTAATGTCATATTCACCCGGATGCACGACAATAATGAAAATACGTAGAAAGTTTAAGTTTTTAAAAGAAAATTCAATAAATATAGAGATGATACGAGAGTTGGTCGAAAACTAATGCCTTCATGGCTGTAACGTTTTTATTTTTTAACGTATTTTGCAAAATTCTGTTTTATAAATTTTATGGCCAACGCCATCACCAAATAATTAATTCGGTAAATTAATATTAGAAAATAAATTAAAAAAGACCCCCTCTCCAAATACGAAAATAAAAACTCTAGTAAATTCTGATAAAAAACCCAGATATTTTTCAAATAATTCGATAAAATAATGTATAAATTATAAAAAATCAGATAAAAATTAAGGTTTATTTCTAGGATATGTCCTCATTTGTGCTATTAATCTACGAGTTTTGACCGGTGGGGTTTTTGCAGGATCCTACTTCAAACAAATCACAATCAAACAGATCGCGACCTAGTATTACCTAAGATATACAGATCGCGACAGTGTTTATACAGAATTCATTTATGTGATACAAGACCCACTAAACTTATTTTTTTGCAATTTAGTAAATTTTTTTTAATATATCAAATGTTTAAATCGGTTATTAATTAGTAATAATTTTGTAAATTCTTATACTAACCGTTTCAGTAAAATTAACTGATCATTGTTAAATATTTACGAATTAAAATAAACTTTATTAATTTCTATTAGTAATTAATAACTTCAGAGTAAAATGCTGCGAAATTATGGGTCAACAGTCGCGTCTTTAAGTGATGCTTCACTGCAGGGCGGATACGAAATAGTTGCTATGAATGAGTTGTTCATTTGGGTGTCTCTGAAGGATGCTTCTCTGCAGTGCACGCAGTGCTCGCAGTTACTAAAAGTCAACTTTGCCATTTATTCTACTTATCTAATAGGCGTAATGAGCAAGAATGTCTTAATCTCAAGGCAAAATCCAGTCCTCCTTTCTTAATTACAAATAACACACTCTGTAGTCTGAAATACTTTCGCGCAGGCCTGTAATTTAAGTTTTGTGCACTTATCTGTACATTGCCGCATCTGATGTCTATACGATGATTTCAGCTGGATTCGTGTCTACTCTCACTTCTTTTCTCCCTGGGTGCTGCGGGTGCTGTCTGCTCCGATGGGTGCGTTGATTCCGGTTCTCTTTCTCTCGATGTTGAAACTGCAAAGGCCGCGCTACGCGGTCAGGCCTACCCGGCTTTGCTGCCTCTTCGTCCTCGTTCTCAAACCCAGTCTATGAGCGGCGCACGACGAGAGCGACAGCACAGGTCAAACACACTTAGGTACCCCGGCGTAGGGAGCTTGATCCCGATTCTTGCCTTGTACTCCTGTGTTCTAGTCACCTGTTGCCAAGTACCTGACCCCGTTCGCTTACCCCACGCTTGATCACTTCTCTTCATGCGGGATCGGATAGGCCCACCAGGCTGTCTGGGTCGTTGGTGCCGTCGCCTTGCCCGTCGCCTTCAGGTTGTCTCTCGCTGAATTATTTTGCTGCTCGTTGTCGACTACACGCTTTGAAATCTCCACCACCTGTGTCTTTTTTCTCTCCTTTTGCATATCATTTCCTCTCCACCTTGACCTTGATTTTTATTGTTCTTATTTCTCTTTCTCGGAACTTCCTCTTTCTTCTCTTGTTGTCTGGGCAATACCACACCTTCACTCTCTTGCTCATTGTTCGTATTTTTCGACTCCTAATCCTTACACAAAAGCGGGCTCTAGGCCTACTTTTCTTAACTCGTCTCGATTACACAAATTTTATGAGTACAAAAAAAAAATTTTTTTTTTTTTTTTTACTGATATACTAATACAAAAATCTTCCTTTGTTTTTTTTGTTTGAGTCGAGAGAGATCAGTCACTCACCCTTTGGGTTCGATTGAGTTTTATTCTTTTGTAATCATTCATACCCCTAAGATTGATTAATCTAGCTTATTCAACAAAACTCCCCAATTCCCTTTCTATTCCCTGATATTTCCGAGTGTCACCCCTATACAATCTTTATTTTTCCGGTTTATTTTCAGAGCTAATAATTTCTAATAGCAACACAGATATGCTTCTTTCGCATATCTGTAGTGTCGGGCCGTGTACGATAATTTAATATCGTGCACGTCCCGTCACAAGGAAACTATCACCATTGGAATTTACAACCATGATTGGTCAGAACTACAACATAACTGAAAAATTATGTCAAGAAATTTCTTAACTGCTCAATACAGTGATGACCTTTGGACAACTAAAGTAAATAAAATGACTTGATCATGCCTAAAGACAAGTATAGTTTATCAATTACAAGAATTTAAAAGTTGCAGTATTCTTTAAAAATTTCATTTGCAAAAAAAGGATTGAGTCTACCATAAAATATAAGTAGGCTTATGTTTTATTTTTCAGTTATTTTAATGTATTTATTATTATTATATATTGAACATACTCATGGGGATTCTTCATTTACAATTTACACATTTTGTACTTACTGGTCTAGTTTTCTTTTATTATTAGAATGCAGTATTCCAGACCTTTCGAAATTATTTTTACAGTACCAGTACTTATTACTGTTTGTGTTAATTCTATAGTCTCAAAAATCGAAATTAAAAAATGTAATTTAAACCTAGCTAAAACCTAATATGCTGCCTACATTGTACTAATAGGATATTTATTTTTCACTAATCTAATCCACTTTTTTTTTTTGCAGTGTTTTAACACTTTAGACATCTGCCTCAATGAGCGTCGTACTGTGTATTTTTGCTTTTTTCTTTAATAAAAAAAAAATACTTCTAATTAAAACACAAAGATGAAATTTTATGTGTTGATTACAGTTATTAGAAGAGTATTTTGCAAAAATTATAGATTTTTTGATTCAGTCCTTTTGGAGATATACCTGCTTGAAAATCAGCAATTTTGGACAAATTGTGATATTTGAAGGCCCATAAAACCTAAATAAAGCATTTAAAAGGTATGAAAAAATGTTTAAGTCTTGTCCTCTGTTATATCTTTAAGGGGATAAAACATTGTGTTCTAATCCCTTCTTTGAAAAATATTCCCTAAATTCTTCAAATCTGTGAGGATGTCGTTCTCTGTACTGTTCTTAATAACAAAATTAAAAGAACAAAATTAACAAAGTACATTGTAGGGCTGCTAGCCTATTTCCTTTGTACCCTGAAGAAGGCGGGAAATAAAGCCAAAACTAGTTGGTTTTTAAAACTAAAACTAAAATGTGTACTGTAAGGCCTCTTTTAATTTTGCCCTAAATTCTTCAATTTATTCTAATCGAAACATATTTTTCTATTTAAGTTTTAGGTTATTTCCTTAAAACTTAACACATTTTTGGTCATAACATGATTTGTAGACTGTTTCATTTAGAATAAGATGGTTTTTATTTCAAATTGATGTCTTAATAAATAAAGTTATTTAACTTAACACTAACCTCTAAAAATGCCAAAAACGGTGGCTCCTTATAAACAAAATGGCTTCTAAAATACATAGTGGTAGTGGAAAAAATTTTTAAGAATAATTTTATACTCACAGATACATACAAAAACAGAAAATGCATGTGTAAAAATAAAATAAAACATGGGTTGATTTCATATGGGTTGACCCCCCCCCCCCCTCTTCAATGGTAAAATCCAGCTATGTATAGCATTTCTAATGAGGTTGGGTTCAATAAGTGTGGTTTCATCAATGACCCTTTATGAAAGATCATCTTGTTTGGTTGACTTGGTTTTTTTTTTTAGACAACTCCAGAGAAAGTAGTCCAATGGCAACAAGTCAGGGGAACGAAGTCCAATGTTGAACAGTTAAAGCAAAGCGTGGTCTTGCACCATCCTGCTGAAACCATGTAATATCAGGGTTATCCTCTGTAATCCGTCCGATTGCTAGAACCACTCGATTTCACAGCATGTCCTTATACTTTGCAACATTTAAATTTCCTTTGATGAAAAATGGGCAGATTATTGCACTCTTGCCCAGAGGTTCAATTTTTTAGGGGATTGCTGTCAGGCTAAAATCTGCAGTTATGTCTGTTGATATAACTGGATAGTTCAAAAGTGGCTTCATAAGAAAAAACAATGCCGGTGAGAAAGCTGGGATTGTCATCAATTCGTCTCTTGAATCATATGAATTGTGTAAGGGTAGAATTTTATTCTCTTCAAAATTCTGTTCACAATCGTGTGACTGATATCAAGCGTTTGAGTAGCTTTATGATGAGGATCATTTACTGTTGCGTCTTTTCGCTGACTAAGAAGAACTGCTCACAAAATTCCAAAATAATGGGGTCTATGCATGATTAATTTTAAAAATTGTCAAATTAAAGACCATGTCTCTTAGATAATAAACAAAAATGTTGTATTTAATTTTTATTAGTAAGCTATGCAATTACTCCACGTGATGTCACAAATCAGTTAACACAATCACGGCAGCTCTGTAGACGAGTTTTCTCCAACTTTTGTCTGCCAAGATCATTTCCAAATTGAATTACTGAATCGAAAATAGGTGTGAAAGGTATTTAAAGCATTTACTTCATTTATATGTTAAAAATAATAGCATCCATTTAATACTTGCACGGCGACTTACACTGATAGAACCAGCTGAGATGCCCTGTTTGTGTTTATGTCACACAGAAGTAACATAATAATAATAATAATAACAATAATAATAATAATAATAATAATAATTGAAAGGTTAAATGATAAACGAAACTTCCAAATTAATGCCGAATGAAATGCACATATATTTTATATATCGCTTATATGCTTTAAAATACGTAAACATGTGTGATGAATCTAGTTAGATAACTTTTATATGTAAATCCACCGCAATAACACGAATAAGTTTCTTAAAGGCTAAGCTTGATTTTGTTTACTGACGAGACCAATGAAAAAGGCAGGCCTGGCAGAACTGAAAAATCATACCATGGGAATCTGAGCAACAATCAAACTTTCATTGTCTTCATTTATTTAATAAAAAGGATAACTCTTTAACCACAACAAAGTAATACAATATAACAAAAAATTATTAGATACCTGAAAGTGTATTTCAATAGCAAAGTCTACATCATTCAGCACGTGGATGAGTGAAATAAGAAAAATACCTCGTTATACAGGTAGAGTATAAAAAAAAAAAAAAAAAAAGCAGACGTGAGGGAAACAAAAAACTAAGTCCCAGGACAATAGGTTTTGCAACAATAGGGTTTGTTGCAAAACCTATTGTCCTGGGACTTTTTTCCGACTCACTCTGTATATAGGGGAAGAGCCAATCGAGGAGGTTTGTCTATTTGTTTGTGATTGGTTTTGAAAGATGACCGCCATTTATGGTTGGTCTTTGGTCGAGATTTATTATTTTTCCAACTGGATGAAGTCATTTTTAGGTTATTTATATCGAAAGAATGGCCATATCAGACTTTTCTGATCTGCCATATTTTTGATGGGAAATAAGTTCCTTAGATCTGGGACAAATGTTTCTTTTTGTCTGGCCACAAAAGACCACAGGACATTGGTTACAGCAAATTTTGTAAATACCCAATTTTTTTAAAATCAGAAATTTAGTATTTTGGATTACCAAAATATTTTGGACTGTATTGAAATTTTTGAATGGTAACAATAGATCATGGCTTTCAAAAAACTAAAACAAATTTTTAGTGAGATAACTTGTAGGTAATAGAAATCCTATTGGTAGTTACTTTGAGTTTTTCTAGAAGTTCGCGATTTCTGAGATTTGCTTTTTGAAACTTCTACGTAGGTCATCTAAACATTTCTTTTGGTAACCTTTTTGGGCGATGAACTTATGATATTAATCTCCTTGGTAAATTTTTCTACGAGTGGAACGTTCAAGACATTTTTGTTTCCAAGGGAGTCAAGAATCTGCTGTTAAATGATTTTGCTCGTTGGCAGATAAGAAAAGTCTGCCATGGCTAAACATTCACTTGATACCGACCATTCTTTTGATATTAACGACCTAAATTTACTTCATTCAATTGGAAAAATGCATAGCAATTCAATGCACCAATAAGAATAATGTATAAATCTCAACTAAGGACCAATCACAGACTCAGTTCTTATAACTCAGAGACGAATTATGACATGCAGCTCTAGACAATTTATTTGTCCAAATGCAGAAACCATTATTAAAATGTTACATTGAACAATTACAGCAACTGTTCGAAGTGGCGGCTCTGGGCTGTGATAAAGGATGTGCATCTCCATTGCATGCTCTGTCGCACTCTCTCAAACACTCTGTGAGGTAATACTTTCCATTCAGGTTTGGAGGTAGAACATGACGTCCGATAATCTGATCATGTAGAATTCCAGTCCAAATGTTGACCTGAATATGTTCCTGATGGCTGGAGATGTGTGTGGCATTAGGGTTATGTTCATCCCTCGGTGAATCGTGCTTGTTAGCAACACAAGTGTGCCGAATGTAGGACTGTTAGTAACACTCTGAAGATACCATTCGGAAAATTCCATGGATGGTACATAGTCTCTACGTCGCAAAGCCTGAACTTTCTGTTTGTGATTAGGATGTTGTCGGTGCTCATGTAGAATGTTCAATACAGACATGTGATTGATGCCTATATCACATGCAACTGCACGGGTGCTTGTGGATCGAGTATCTGCAAATCTTTGCAGCATGTCCTCTTCGACGTGTCATGTTCGCACAGTCCTTGGAGAACCAGCATCATGCCTGCTGGGTAGAAATTGTCCCGTTTCCCGTAAGCGCCGGTCAATCACCACAAATGCTGCATGACAAGGATGTCTCCATTAAAGATAGAGAAAAATTTCCGATTGCTACCCTGCAGAGCAACACCACATTAGTCTAAATACAATTTTTAATCACACCCTTCCCCTTGAAAGATTTTGAGAAAATGGATGAGAAAGAGTCACTCTCAGTCAGGTTGGACTAGCCAAGTTGGCTGTGGTTTCTAACACATTTGAATTGCAGTGAAGCACACCATTGGGAAGGCTGGTTAAGTGACTGGGCGATATGGTAGGTAGAGAATGTTGAGAAAATTTATTTGGTTCGTTTAAATCTTGGCGAAAGATTTTTCATGTAATTTTTTAAGACAATAACGTGGTTATTTTTTATTTAATGTTGGTAATAAGTATTTTCTTATATCAAGAAGACCATATATTTTTTATTATTCTGTTGGAATTATTTGATTGGTTTAAAAGTTGAATATGTTAATAGCATACAGTACTTAATTTCATTTGCATTTTGCTGATAATCAATGAGCCTCATGATTAATCTCATTTGCATTTGCATATGATTAATGAGCCTGTACTTCATAAACAGATTCATTATTTTGTGGCCATTTTACGATTTTGCTCTGCCTTGTCTGAACGTAAGTTAACGTTTTGCTAATATCGGCTATTAGTTGGACCTTTTTCATTTTCTTTACCACAATGTCACAATTTTCTCAAGATGAGATGGTAGACATGATTATCAGTTACGGAGTAAGCCAAGAAATGCAGCGGAAGCTTGTAGACTGGACTGTATGCTGGGAGACATCAGACTCGTCGCCACCCATCAAGAAATGTATTGTAGCGTACTGTCCAACGGTTCCGTCGAGATTGATCAAGGACAGCAGCGGATGACGACACCACCACAACTATCCTCGCTGCAGTAGCTGCTAATCCACACAATAGTGTTCGAGGAATTGCAGGAGGGTTCGGGTGCTACAAAAGTTCTGTATGGAATGTTATCCACAAGCACAATTTCATCCATGTTAATTGCCATCAAGCTCTCTGGCAACGTGACGGCGATTGGAGTACTGTAAATGGCTCCTGTCAGATTGATGACGATCTGCAGTTCACATCCAAGATAATTTGGTCTGACAAGGCACAGTTTTCAAGGAATGGGACTGTTAACAGACATAACTTACATAACCGGGCAGACAGCAATATACCCTGGTTGCGGGAAAATTCGCATCAAGAAAATTTGTGAGTTAATTTGTGGTGCGGGCCCGTTTTCTACGACGGAACTCTCACAGGACTACGGTATTGAGACCTGATTATCATTGGTGTTGTGTTCGATTTTCTTGATGAACTACCTCTTATCAGAACTGTGAACATGATGGTTTCAGCAAGATGGAGCACCATCACAGTTTGCAACTATTAGAAGGCAATGGCTGGATAGCACATTTCCATCATGTTGGATCGGTAGATCTGGACCAGAACTTAGGCCGCCACGATCACCAGACCTCACACCATTAGACTTCTTCCTGCGAGTTAAGGTGAACAACAAAGTTAAGGTGAACAACACCAGACCTCACACCACCACCAATGCTAGCTGACCTTCAAGAAAGGATTGTAGCAGTTTGTTCTAGCTTTCCAGAAACAATTATGACTAATATGCAGAAATCGATTATGACACGTGCTCAAATGTGCCTTGCAGCTGATAGTCAGCACATTGAACACTTTCTCGATTAGGAAGAAAAATCTTTCGCCAGCCCAACCTAACCTTGAGTGAATCCTTCTCGCCCATTTTCTCAAAATCTTTCAAGGGTAAGGGTGTGATTAAAACTTGTTTTTAGAATATACTCTATCCAACGAAAGTTGGAGTGGGCATGTCCAGTTAAACTTCCTATTTCAATTGTTAAACATTGTTGCCAAAGTAGAATCAACAATGTAACAATTGAAATGGTTAGTTTAACTGGACATGCCCACTCCAACTTTCGTTGGACAGAGTATAATGTGGTGTTGCTCTACAGGGTAGCAATTGGAAATTTTTCTCTTTCTTCAATAGTTTTTGAGTTAGCAAATTGATGACCTTAAATTTGGGTGTTAAAGTCAAAATAGAGTGCAGCAATGAATTCTCCCCCCCTCCCCCCATTACCTATAAACCACACTCATCAGATCTTACCTACTTGGCAGCTTTAAGATATCTGCCATGTTACCAGACTTTTTTGGACACCCTGTATAACGAGGTATTTTTTTTATTTCACTTGTCCACCTGCTGAATGATGGTAACCTTTGCTACCGAAATACTTATTCAGTTATTTAATGTATTTTTTCGTAATATTGTCTTGGTGTGGTTAAGAGTTGTCCTTTTTATTAAATGTTTTTGTCCACATTTCAATTTTTATTGTAATTTCATTTTGGATTTTAATAATCAGTATTTTTCATTTGTTAGAAACAATGCCCAGCCTTTCTCATTGGCCTTGACTCACCAAGATGTGATGTCATGACCAAATGATAAAACTAGGCTATCAAAATGTTTTGATATGTACTGTATGAAAACAATTTCACAAAATTTTTACATAACAATATGTGATTATTGAAACTGCTGCTTTCATTTTCATGAAATTTTAGCAAATTTAAAATTCATGCATAGATCCCCCATTCAGGACTGGAGCCATCTTTATAACTCATGCAGAAAAACTTCTCAGGCTAATGCTCCACTCATTTCCCCCCATATAATATTTCCATTAGCAACTCCAACTGTTGTCCTTGCAACTGTTCATTGTTGAAGACTGAGAAACAGTCAACAATGACTAATGCAAATTAACACTGTAGAAAAGGTACAAAAAATTTTAAATAAAATACCAAATTGATTATTACACTCATCATAATAGCACATGGTGCTGAGGGGTCAAAGGCAAATGGTGAAGTGGATGCCAGTGCCTGTAGACCAGCCTCATTTTAACAGAAATGAATGGTTCTTGTCGAGACTGACTACTGCACTGCAGGCCCCACAGACTGTATGATCTCTTGCTGCTATTGCACATCAGTGAATAGGATGGTCTCCTATCCATAGGAAAATAAAAAAATTAAAACCTGTTCAACGAAATTAACTAATGCTCCTATACTCTGTTCAACGAAAGAAAAACTGGGAGTGTCTAATTAAATTTCCGATTTCAATTGTTAGACATTGTTGCTAAGTAAAATTAACAATGTTTAACAATTGAAATCGGAAATTTAACTGGACAGGCCCAGTTTTTCTTTCATTGGACAGAGTACAAGATAAAGTAAATACATTTTACTGGGAAAAAGTGAAGGAATATCTGGGTCAAAGGTAATTATTCTTTGCCTTATTTATGGAGGATAACCTCCAATTTTTATTTATTACTTTCATATTAGTTTCATACATTTCTGATGGTTTAGAATATGAGGATCTACCAATTTGCAAGCTTGCCCTATTATTAGGCCTTCATGTTGACTACCTTTGAGACAGCCTTGCGGTCCCGTGCCCACTATGGCCCAACTGGTAGAGACAACAAGCTGGGATACCTATTTTTCCTGGTTCGAATCAATGTCAGTGGCATAGCAAGGGTAAGTGATATTTATACTTTCACTCTGTCTTCTCATAGTTAATCTTTGCCTTTATCCACAAGCGTTAACAAATGGGCACCCAGGGCATCATGCAAGGATGACTTTTAATAATTGTCACTGCTTGCCCGTGATTCCTTTCTAGGGCGCCCTGTATTAATTTAAATATAATAAATGATAAGACTTACTAGTGTTAATTCATCAATGAGCAATCCTTGTTGTTGTATCTGACTCTTTAATTCCTGTCTTAAACGTAGTTCATTTTCTGTTGTGCAAGTTACCTATAAAAAACAAAGTATAAACATAGTTAATCTTCATATTTGCTCCTCCTATGTCTTTATTCTATACTTAATACAATTTTCATTTCATACTGTGATGCACTTAAAAGTAATGTAAAGATAAATTCCAATGAAAAATTCGACTTTTATGCATGATAACATTAATCTCTTCTTTGCTCTTGAAAACTCAGGCAAACATGTTATTTCCTGCTGGGAGAATCAGCCCAGAATTTCGTCGCCGAGAGAAGTGCTTTTGTTACCGAGGTCAGTGTAGCTGGGGGTGGTGTAAGTGCTTAATGTAGATATGATTGCCAGTTGTTTGTATTTATTGTGTTTGGAGTTGTGTGGCATTTTTGTTACAGCGTTTGTGTACGAGTCTCGTTAAGCTATATTCGTTGTAGTTTAATTTTACCTTGTTACAACGGTTGATGGTTGCTATTTCTTATTTTATCGTTTTATGTTTTTTACTATTATTGTGGACTGTAAGCAGTCAGGAAGGTTTGTTTTGTTTGTTGCAGGGGATTAAAGATCTGATGCTGCAACAATGTCCAGTTTGGCGATTACCGCTGGCTTTGTTGTAGCGCAGATTCTAAGAAAAAGCTGAGAGAAGAGCGGGCTGAGTGCCTGTTTTGAGGTTTTTTTTGGATTGTTATGCTTGGCAGTGAAGCGAGCGGGCATAGAGCTGGATGCGGATAAAATGAAAATTCGGCATCCATAATGGCGATGTTTCGTTATGGCTCTAAAATATCCTGCTAGTGCTTACTCAGTTATTGTTATAAATATATTTTGCTGCAAGTTAAGCAAAGCATAGTTTGCAGTTGTTCCGCTGTTTTAGTTGTTTTTTTAGCTCTGAAAGTGAGCAAAGCAATCTGGTAATTGCAATGCGCCCATGTCGCACCTTGAGAATGTCGATGTTCTTATGTGTTTTGGATTTTCGACGTGCGCTATATGAATATAGCAGTGATAATGTCTAAGATAAGAAGACATCAGGAATGACAACAAACTGGGTGAGATCTTTCGGCTTTGTACATTTGTTCTATTTCTGTGGTCTCCTTCAGGGATGTAAAGAGCATATTAGACCTCATATTTTAGCGAAGGTTTTGTCCCAAAAGCAAATAAAGGACCAGCAACAAATTGTACAAAAAAAAAAAATAATGTTTGGGATCACCCTGCATATTATGAGGCTTCTTTTACTTGTGTGTGTTCATTTCTATGAGAATATATCTCCATGTGTAGACGTGCTAGAGGTTTCTTTAAAAAAAATAAAATAAAATAAAAAATATTTTTTTAAGTTTGTCGTTTGTAACATGCAAAGTTTTCATCCCAATGCAAACCATTTTCAAGTAACTTGACAAACTACAGTAGAGATGACAGCCTGCAATCAGAATAAAAAATATTAAATACTTGATGAAATATAAGCATTTTTACTAAATAATGTTTAACTGTGCATGCATTATCAAAATGTGTTTTGCATAATTTATTAGCCAAACGTATAGAGCTACTCTTATTAAAAGCCCAAGCATTAAGACTTTCAGTGATGTTTTATGATAACTTACACAAAAGTTATCAAGTGAACAAAGTTTAAGTTATCAATGTCGGCAACATATTCACGATGATTACCACCAGTGAGGCCCAACAAACTTCTCAAGTGTGTTTTGATTTAATTCCTAGCCCATCTACAATTCAAGTGAGTGTTCTTAGTTGTACTCACCAGAGAGCTCAGTGAAAGTCAAATCTATTAGAAGATGATGTCCCCTGTCACCCAATCAGAGACACTTAAGACTGAGTCGCACGTGTGAAAACTGCCTCTAAATCCTATCAGCATGCCGTTCGCACCAGCAAAAAGTGTATAAATTATGGTAATTAGCCAAATGAAGACATTTAGATCTGCGAATTGATTGACAAGTAAAGCTGAATCCTTGCTATTTGAATCATCGAATTTGCTTCCCCTGGAACGTCGGCATCGCCTTGGAATTAGGCTTATCAATTGGATTGTGAGTGAATAGTATAAAGACTCTTTTTGAACTTAATTAACCTGCAGTTTAGACTCAGTTTTTGGAACTCTAAACCATATTAGTATGGGAACTTTGAGACTTAGTGCTTAGTTAATGACTTTCAAAGTTAGGGTTACAATGTTCCTCCCTTTTCAAAAGGAACACATGACACTTTTTGTGTCTAGTTATTTGGCGATTCATGTTAGAACTTCTTTTCTTGTAATTTACCTTAATTGTTTCATATTTATTCATCAGAATTTTTGTATTCGCCTCAATTAGCTTATTTCAGATGTATTTTGACTTTAATACTTTACAAATTGTAATGTTCCTATGTGCCATAATAAATCGTTGACAATTTTTTTACTTTGTGTACCTCATCTATACACCCACTATTTACCTATTTTCCACAGCAAACAATATTTTTTTGTTCAATTTGCTGCAGGTTCCCTCATTGCCTTTGGGACAAAACCTTCGCTGAAATATATGAAGTGTAACATGCTGTTTACGCCCCTGAAATTCCTGAATAATTCATCAAGTATTTTTCTGGATATTCGACAGAATGTCTAAAATCGTAAGTGTCCACTTTCAATTGAGCAGTCAGTGTATATTATCATAAGGGACGTGAATTTATAAATGTCAGCCATGTGTTGCTTCACATGCAGATTTCATCAAAAGCAAGGTTCATTTCATTTCTCAATATAATGTCTCAAGCTATTATCTTCAGTTTTACTGTACTCTTCGTCCAGGAAAATCCCAATTCCAGCTGCAATCTGATGTACACATGCCAAGAGAAAACTCCACAGGTATGCTTGATCCTGTTTCAGTGGCTCAAACACAGAGTTACAGTAGGATTTATTTCTGCTAACAGCCCTTATATATCCCTTCTTGCTACGGTCTCGTTTTCCTAGTTATATTCCACTGTGATTTCCTTTACCATATCTAACATCCCGGTGTTGTGCGATAACATTTGTTGGAATGTGTGACATCATGTATTTGTCAAGACTCTGAAACTCCTTCGCACTACTGTTCATAATGACGTCATGAGGACCAGAAATATTGCATCTTGTGTAGTAATGGAAAGAATGAAAAATTTTGGTATATTTTTTTAATTTTGAGTTCGAATTGAAAAATTTTACATATGCTAAGTGATTATGGATACTTTCATCTTTCATTTTAAGCAAAATTGTATGCAACCATAGAATTTGCCTTTAATCTGCATGATTAAAATAACCAATATACAAGGAGTCTCACCTAAAGTGAACCAATAGCAAACTTCTAAAATAGAAATCTGACAGCACTTTCAAAGGAAGAATTATTGTACTTTTATGTACATTCCCTTTCCAAAAATATGGTGCCATTTTAGAATAAGGAAATCATCTTTGAAATGTGCAATGGAAACTATTTTTAATGTTTTTTTCAGATTGTACACAACATTTAAGAAATGTTTTCTTTTTGGCGTTTTTTCAATTGATCCAACCATTAAAGAGATGGAGGCAGTGTAAGTGTTGTGTGTTTAGATTTAAAGAAAAAATTAAAAATAAAAAACAGAAATTGTACATCAATTTAAACAAAAAGGTCGAACATTTATTACAACCTTCATTGTACAACCATTGTTTTGCATTACTACATTACAGTTCTTTGGTACTTTAGAAGTTCACTTTAGTTGAGACACCCTGTATAAGGGATGATCAAATGCAACATAGCTAAACGTTATAAAAGCTGCAATATATGGTAATTTGATTACCAACAAACAAAACTGTGTGCCCCAACGTCTTGGATATCAAATTGAACTAAGTATCACAAGATGGCAAGCATAGTTGATCACAAGTAAAAAAAACTAAACCAACGTTAAGACTCATCCTGTCAAAAACTACAGTAAGAATGATAATGGTGTTTACATTAATGAATATGAATACTGAAAAACAAAAGGACGTCACAAAACTTTGATGTGCAATGTGCAAGATATTCATATGCCTTTGAATTGCATTGCTGCGGTTTATGGTGACAATTGTAAAGTGTACATCACTGTAAATGAAAAGGGCTTTAGTTTTAAAGAACACATGTGCTCCATCAAAATTATCTTTGGGGATATGAAAACAACTAGTGAAGAACTGCAGAGAAAGGATAAAACATAGCAGTCAGCAGTCACCACTGCTGGCAACACTACTCCCACTATGGCACAATTCACCAGATACCAGTGAAATATAATTGTCACCTGAGAACAGAACCAATCTTGCACCACTACCTTGACTTCTGCACCGATCCCAAGTGCTGCCCCTTTAAGTTCTTTTTGAGGGGTCAGAAAAATGAAAATCACATGGGGAGAAGTCGGGACTATAGGGTGGATGTTCTAAGACCTTCCACTTAAACCGTGTCATGGTGTCCACAGTTTTCTTCGTGAAGTGTGGCCGTGCGTTATCGATGAGAAGGACAACTCCATGGGATATTTAGCATTCTGACCATCCTTTCTTGTTGTGTTGTTGCAGGTTGTCATTTAGCTGTTGGAATTAATGATCTAAACTCATTCAGAACTGGGCATTGATAATCAACAAAGATGGTCAGTATGTCTGTGTGCAGTTGGCTGCACGTGGAACTTCATGCAGACTATCTCCAATACCTGGCTCACTCAGACAGTTTTCCCCATAAACAGCATTCATTGAATTTCCACTGTCAAAAAGCAAATTAATTTTTTATGATTACTGAAGTACGGTTTGTGATATGGTTGCGACATCGGACACTATACGTTATCATGTTCTGTTCAATTTCCACTGTTTATTTAGTGACATTTGTCTCCAAAAATGATGGTGGAAGAGTGACACTGGGAACTTTCAGAGCCACCTAGTGGCAAAAGTATGCATTTCAGGACACTTGTTCAGTGGACATATTTTCTGTTTTCCTGCCACTAAACACTTCTTAAAAGTTTGTACAAGGTTTGGTTGAAAAGTAATGCCTTCATGGCTGTAACTTTATTTGTTAACCAATTTTCAAAATTCTAAGACTGTGTCTAGAAACTAACTGCATAATGACCATCCGATTGCCATGTCACGTGTCAAGATCGCACGCGGTCGCGTCTGGTTGTGGTGACTTTTGAGACGCTGTGATTCATTTTAGCCAGTATAGTTCAACACTGCTGAACAGTCACATGTCGCCATTGCTACAGCTAATAAAAACAACTGTAATCTAACTCTAGAAAAAAGATGCAAGAAAAAAAGAAACTAAATGCATTATTTGAGATATGTTGAAGTAAAAAGAAATATTAAAATGTGAACACACAAAAACCATTAAAAGATACAAAATAAAATTAATCAGAAAAGACAGATTTAGTTTAAAAATACTGATGATAAATTTAGAATTTTGAATTTAAACTAATATTTTTTATAATTTTAAAAAATTTTCAAATTAAGGCCTAAATATAACGTTTAAAACTGCACATTATCTTGCTTGAGAATCAACTGTTTTTTATGTGCAGTTTATATTCTCTATTTAGGGCTTACTTTGATTTTTTTTTAAAATTATGAAGAAAATGTTAGTTTAAATTGAAACTTCTAAATTTATCATCAGTATTGTTAAACTAAATCTGTCTTTACTGATTAATTTTCTTTTGAATCTTTTAATGGTGGAAGTGTGTTTACATTTTAATATACTTGCATTATTACAAGAAGAAGCTGCTCTTCTATTTCATTATTAACATCATTAATATCAGATTCATCCGAATCTTCAAATGAACATATAGCTCGGCCGCAGCAGATATACGCAGGCCTTGCATTTTTATTTCATTTATAACATGAATACATTAAAAATTATGATAGAGAGGAATGTCATAGCCATTGTACTGGAGTGATAAATAGGACTGACAGTTTGAGGATGTTATGACACTATGCCCCTTTACCCATACCACAGTATTGCGAGAAAACAGTATTTTCTTGGATTTTTTTTAAAAATTTACTTGGATTTATTTATTTGTATAAGAATAATTTGACAAGTAGCGACATCGCTGGTATAAGTCAAAGGATATACCATAAAATCTTGAATACAGGCTAGATATTTAAATACACGCCTGAATCGAATAAAAGCCGGGTGGGGTGTTAAAAATAGATTACCGTAAACACCGGGTCTTTTTCGGGCCATCGATATAAATTCCGGCGTTTTTTTCTTATTTTCAGATTATTAAACTTCTTTTCATGTGTATGCCTTCTCACTGGCCGCTTAGATTTATTAGTGGAGTTTTTAGTGAATTAAACAAATGCGCCATGAAGCTTGTTTTGTTGATTTTCATGGTGGTTTAGTAGCGTTAGTTTCACTTTTCGAACACTGAGATGCGGAGTTCGCGCTGGAATGAGATAAATAACCAGTTTTATGTTTACAATGTTTGAATTGTATTGAATGTTTATTAAGTTAATGTTCGTTTAAGCAAGATGAATTTCAGCAATAAATTAGTTAGTCGAACAGATTTAGACACACACAGCGACAGCAAGGAGTGTTGGCGATAAGGATAAACGTCGCGCCTGGAGTGAAACAAAGCAGAACGAAGTGTAACACGGCATCCAAGTAGCAATGCAGCTGGTAATGGTTTAGAAACCTGCATTCCTGGTGAGTGGCATTTTCGTTTTTTCTTTTGGCGTGGCAAGGCAGCTTTAGCATAGAAATTTCAGTGGGACAATTCATAAGCGTCTCTCATTTTCTCCTGACAAAGATGTCAGAACTTTGGAATTTCCCTCCACATTCCGTGCTGCGTTCAATTGTATCCGCAACAGAATTAATGCATCACCATGATGAAGGACCATTCTATGTCTCTTTAATAACCGAAGTCACTGTCATTAGCTGTAAACAATTGTTAAGATAGTGTGTAAGAGATGTTGCACCTGGGCATGATATGTCAATGCTGTGTGGATTGCCCAGCGAACTTAAGTACGTGGGGGAGCCGTATCCCTGAACGTCGACAACTGCATGTCATGTGTTCAATCACGTTCAGCAAGTTGCATTTTGACGGTATCTCAGGGGCTCACCAGTGGCTGATGAGTTGTAAACACTCGCTCCCACCAAGAGGGGTCACTGTAACTCCCCCGTTCTTCTGGCAATAAAGGAGGCACGGAACGCATGTTGGTGTTGTTTTAGGAATATTTAATTCGGGGGAGTGTGATAGCTCTGTTCAAGCTCGTTAGCACTTGGTGGTGGTGTAAATCCCTCCCACGATGGAGGAAGATTCCTGGGCATCCTCAAGGCAGATCATATTGACATGAAGTAGCGTGCAGGCTTTATTTGGTCAATTAGAGCAAGGTTATTGTATGCAGAGCGCTGTACCATAATCAGTGTTTTGTAGGGGCACCTTGAATTTAGAATTAATTTAGAAATAAACTCGCTTGTTTTCACAGCATGTAATGTAGTTAGAGAAATAAAGAATAAAATTATGAGTCTGCGAATTTCTCGATATCAGGTACTGAACCTTTGATATGCCCATCCTCCAGCTTCGATTTACTCGATGTTTGTGAACATGCACATTTACTGGAGGGTGGACCTATCACACTGGCACCCGAACAGGGATCAGTAGTCTGGATTTTCAGAACAAACGAGGGTGCAGGGACTCAGTTGTACGATTGTATGGCTCGGTGTAGTAATTGATTGCAAGTTGTAGGAAATAGTATTGAGTGAAAGTTTCTGTTTAGGGTGATTGTTGAGCATATAGACCTGTGCGAGGAGTGCTTTAGTAAGAGTCTAGAGATATGGGATTTGCTGTAAGATAATGGGTGAAAGGTGCTCTAACGGTGCAAGCATTATGTGTGGCAGGGCCGATGGCATTAAGGTATATATGTTGAGTAGCGGACGTCAGCAGTTGGGTTGTGTCGAGCAGAGGTTGGGTTTGATGGGTGGGAAGCATGTATGAACATGGAGACTATGGGGGTAGTCCTGCACTTGGGTTTGATAGAGCGATGCCCACCGATCCTAGATTTGCAGGTTGATGGGATAAAGGAAGATCTGCAGAAGGGGATTATTGAACTATATATGAATTTGGGGATGTGTTTTCGAACTAAGTGGCCGAGGTTCATGGGGTGAAGGATTATGTGGCCAAGCATACGGTCGATAAGTCACACCCCGTGTTCACCCGGCAGTAACAGATTCATCACGTGTAATGGGATGCTTACAGACGGAAACTGGCAGAGATTGAGGAGGCTAGGATCATCGAGCCCAGCATGAGCCCTTGGAACTCCCCAGTCCACGTAGTTCCAAAGAAGAATGGGGACGTTAGAATCACTTTGGATTTACGCAAAGTGAATCTAAACTCAAGCCCCGTGGATTTCCTGACCCCTATTATTAAAGATATCCTGGAAGAGCTGAGAGGGCATAGGTACTTCTCAGTGCTCGACCTTAATAATGGGTACCTTTGGCCAAGTCACTGAGGGAGTGCTATGCCTTCCAGTCACCATGGGGCAAATACCAGCTTGCACGCCTGCCCCAGGGTGGAAAGAATTCTTCCCACCTGTTTCAACAATACGTCGTGGCGGCTGTGAAGGGAAGGGTCAGTGAAAACATCCATATGATCCTGGATGACATTTTAATATCTACAACGACTTTTCAGGAGCATGTGGATGTGCTGCGTTGGGTTCTGGGGAGGTTTAGGATAAGGGGGCTGGTGGTGAAACGGGCGAAATGCCAGTTTTGCACCCCATGCGTGCATTACTTGGAGCATATCATTACTACGGATGGAGCCTACCCCGACCCGGGTAATGTGGAAGCAATCCAGGGGCTGGTGGAACCCAGGAATGCATGCGATGTCCGCAGCTTTGTCGGGTCGGTGAATTTTTATCGGCCCTTCACACCCGAACTCCTGGAAGTTCAAAATCCCATTACAGAGCTGACGAAGAAAGGGGTGGTATTCCACTGGAGCGCTGCCTGTAAGAAAGCTTTCAATGACATCAAACGGTCTTGAGCAGCGAGCCTGTTGATTCCCCCCAACTACGATCAAGAATTTATCCTCTTAACTGATGCCTCGGCCAATGCTGTGGGTGGAGTGCTACAACAAGAGGTTGGAGGGGTCCTGCAACCAATTGCTTACTTTAGCAAAAAGTTGCAGGGGGGGGGGGGTCAACTACTCAGTTACTCAGTTATCGAGAAAGAGGTTCTTGCAATCGGGTCTATGACTATTGGTCTAACGCCGATTGGTCTAACACAGTTTGGTCTAAATCCCGTTTGGTCCATATTCCGATTGGTCTAATTCCCGATTGGTCTAAAAAGAGACTAAAATGATTGAAAAATTTCCACTGAAAACGAGAAAATTAACTTGAATTATTTAAAACCTTTTTCCTTTAAGGAAATAAAATACATAATGAATGTGTATAGTTTACAGAAATATTCAGAGCACTCTTTGCACAATTACAATGTTGATGTAAATGTGATCCTTGGATAAATATGAGGGTTAAATCCAGTTTTAAAAAATGGAATTGTTTTTTCAAAAAGGTCTATAAATGAAAATAAACGAAACTATTATTTAATTTCTGATTTAATTATTCTTGAGCACCCCCCCTGTTCTTTATCTGTTTTTTTTAATCTGAATTTACTGATGTTTCTTTCTTTTTTGGAAAAGGGGAGGGGTCTTTTTAATTTCCTTTCTAATATTAATTTACCGAATTAATTAACTGGTGATCGTGTTGACCGTAAAATTTTTTAATGTTATAATTTAAACTTATAATGCATTTAAAAATAACCTGCACATTAAATAACCAATTCCTTTATTTATATATTAATTTATTTGCTTATTTATTTATTTATTTATTTATTTATTATTACTACACATTTCCATAATTGTCGTGCATCCGGGTTAATATGACAATAAATTTAAATGATAAATTAAGCCAAAGCCTATAATCAACAATGACTTAATTAGTCAGAGCGTCGGCGCAATCCTTTTTTCTCTTTTTTTTTTTTTAAATTAGTCTTCAGTGGAAATTTTTTCAGTCATTTTAGTCTCCTTTTAGACCAATCGAAAATTTTGACCAATTTGGAATTGGACCAATCGGGATTTGGACCAATGAGAATTTGGACCAATCGGGATTTAGACCAATCGGCGTTAGACCAATCGTCCTGGACCGCTTGCAAACGTCCGGGCGACCGGTCACTTCCGACATATTATTCTTAGCCACCCTACCACGGTCCTGACTGATCACCAGTCTCTGGCGTTCATCCAGTGCATGCGTAATACCAACCAGCGTGTGCTGAGATGGGTGCTGGAGCTGGAGGAGTTTGGGTTCGTGTACAGGTACGTGGAGGATAGGAAGAATGTAATGGCCGACCTGCTGTCGCGGCAGTGCTGCTCAATAATGGCCGAGCTTTAAGGCTCCGTTGTGTGTGATGAACTCCCGAGAGCCCAGCGGGAGGATGAGTGGATCCAGGGAATCGTGCAGGCACTAGAGTACCAAACCGAAGTACACTGTACGGAGGACAGTTTCGAATGAAGGGTGGTCTAGTAGTGCTGCATCAAGCAAGGAACCCCGAAGGACATGTACGGTTGTGCATCCCACAGATATTTAGGAAGAACTTCATCGAATGGCACCATGGTGGTCTGTTAGGAAGACACCACGGTGTTAGTGTAAAGCTCTGAAAATTGCGCAGGATGAGAAGCGACGTAACGCGGAAGATACACTACTGTGAGGTTTGCCAGAGTACAAAGAATGATTTAACCCACGCCCCTTGGCAGGAAGGTATCGTTGCAGACTACCCCCTTCCAAAAAGTGGCGATCGATGTGGTGGGTCCAGTCCGGCAGTCAAGCAGGGAAAATCTGTTCATCCTCGTGATGACAGACGTACTCACGCGGTTCGCTGAGGCGGAGGCACTCCCTGACCAGACAGCTGAGTCCATAGCGCGGGCCTTTGCCCGAAATATCGTGTGTCACTACGGGGTGCCTCAGCAAGTAATCAGCGACCGTGGTGCCAACTTCACCTCGGCGGGGTTCAGGGCGCTGTGTGAGTTTCTTAAGATCACTCACAAGTTAACCATAGCATATCGGCCAACATCCAAAGGAATCGCAGAGCGATGCAACAAATCGCTCTGTGAAACCATGACGGTGTTGTGCAATGAACACCCCGAGTAGTGGGATTACATGCTGGCTTTTGCGCTGTACGCTTCGCGTACGTGCCAGCACGAGCCTATCGAGGAGAGCCCAGCCTTCCTGCTGTATAGCTTCGACCGGGTGCACCCGGAGGTTGCCATCAGATTGACGACAACGAACCCGAAGGTACGATTAACATATTACAATATCGTTCGAAGCTGGTTGAGGAGTTGATGCAGGTTCGGGACGCCATCAAGGATAGAGATAGCCAGAAGCGTCTTCAACATCTGGCAAAGTTAAATAAGGGATGGATGGCGCGCTCTTTGCTGGATGGAAGCAGAGTCTGGATGTTACGTAAAGGCAGTCCAAAGAGAAAATTTAGCGCTAAGTTTCTTGGTCCATTCCGTGTGCTAAGACAAGTTACTCAGGTGGATAATGGAATTGAAGATGCCTGCAAATATAATCGTATGGTAGTCCACGTCAATAGATTGAAACCATGTTGGTTGGACCCGGAGGGGAGTCGGAGAAGGAAACTGAGGAAAAACAACCCAAGATGGGAGCCCATGCCAGAGGAATCAGAGGAGGAGGAGGATGCGAATGATTGGGAACCTATGGCAAGTATGTTTCTGGGAGGGGGGGGAAATAGAGCAGAACCGGTTGATAGGAATGGAAGTCTAGAACACCCTGATGAGGTGGAAGACAGGGTGGAAATCAACGAGGAGGGGGAAACAGCGCAGAAGAGAGAGATAGTACCACGAAATCGAGTAGCAGAAGAAGACATTATTCATGGAGAAGAACAACCTGAACGGGAGGGGAGCCCCAGTAGTACCTCGTTTTTTCCTACGTAGAGGCATGTCCGGACTATCGGGCACTCCATAGAGGCACGAGACAGGAGAAATAAGATATGGATGTTTGTGTGCGAACTTGAGTGGAAAAGTTGAGGATGAGGGTGGAGTAGTGTGCTATCTTATGATTGTAGTCAATGTTTGAGTAAATGATTTGAATTGGTTGGTTATGTCTGACTGGTATTGAATAATTTCTGATTGGAGTGTATTAGTGTTTAAACGTTTGTTCTGTGGTGGATTGAATTTATTACTTGTATGATGTTAATGTGAAGTTATATGGGGTGACATACTCGTACGTAACCCTTCACAGGGTATGTTCGAGGCCTTTTGTCGGGCGCAAGTGACATTCCATGTCAGTTTGGAAGTCATGAGAGCCTGGCGAAGGAGGGGGGGGGGGAGTTTTTAGTGAGTTAAACAAAAGCACCGTGGAGCTTGTTTTGTTGATTTTCGTGGCAGTTTAGTAGCGTAAAGCGTATTGAATTATACTTATTTAATTTATTAATGACATTCACCTGTTGAATTTGGATAAGTTTTTCCTTTGTTGTGATTGTCGTTGCGTGAAATTGTTGCGTGCGAGTTTTGTGTTCGTATGAACTCTCTGTTGTAGGCTACGATTGTTACCGCTAAATTCTAGGAAGATCGTCGCAGCCTCTGGCAGAGCATTGTTGCGTGAAAAATTGTCGGAAAAAGTGATCAGGAAGTAAATGTGTCTGTTGTATGTTCAAATATTTTTTTGGGCTTTTTATCTGTATGGGCATTCCAGCGTCAGCTACTGAGTGGTGCGGACGTATCTCATCTTTCTGAAAGTTTCACTTTTCAAACACTGAGACGCGGAGCTCACGCTGGATTGAGATAAATAACCAGTTTTATGTTTACAATGTTTGAATTATATTGAATGTTTATTAAGTTAATGTTCGTTTAAGCAAGATGAATTTAAGCAATAAATTAGTTAGTCGACAGGGATTTAGACACGCTGAGCAACAGCGAGGAGTATACATGTTGGCGATAAGGATAAACGTCGCGCCTGGAGCGAAACAAAGAACTAAGTGTAACACGGCATCCAAGTAGCAATGCAGCTGGTAATGGTTTAGAAACCTGCATTCCTGGTGAATGGCATTTTCGTTATTTCTTTCAGCGTGGCAAGGCAGCTTTAGCATAGAAACTTTCAGTGGGACAATTCTTAAGCATCTCTCGTTTCCTCCCGACGAAGACGTCAGAACTTAGGAATTTCCCTCAACATTCCGTGCTGCTTTCAGTTGCATCCGCGACAGGATTAATGCATCACCGTGATGAAGGACCATTCTGTGTCTCTTTAATAATCAAAGTCACTGTCATTAGCTGTAAACAATTATTAAGATGTTGCACCTGGGCATGATATATCAATGCCGTATGGATTGCCCAGCGAACTTAAACCGTCGGTGAGCCGTATCCCTGAGCGTCGACAACTGCATGTCATGTGTTCAATCACGTTCAGCAAGTTGCATTTTGATGGTATCTCAGAGGCTCGCCAGTGGCTGATCAGTTTATTAGCACTCGCTCCCACCAAGAGGGGTCAATGTACCTCCCCCCTTCTTCTGGCAATAAAGTAGGCACGGAACGCATGTGGTGTTGTTTTAGGGATATTTAATTCAGGGGAGCGTGATAGCTCTGTTCAAGCTCATTAACACTGGTTGGTGGTGTAAACCCCTTCCACATTGGAGGAAGATTCCCGGGCATCCCTCAAAGCATATCATATTGACATGCATTAGCGTGCAGGCTTTATTTGGTTAATTAGAGCAATGTTATCATATGTAGAGCAATGTACCGTAATTGGTGTTTCGTAGGGGCCCCTCAAATTTAGAATTAATTTAGAAATAAACTCGCTTGTTTTCACAGCATATAATGTAGTTAGAGAAATAAAGAATAGAATTATCAAACATACAATGTGAGTCTGCGCATTTCTCGATATCTGGTTTCGAACCTTTGATATGCCCATCCTTCAGCTTTGATTTATTCGATGTTTGTGATCATGCACACATACTGGAAAAAGTACCCATCACAAAGAAAACTACTTGTGATTTGCTAGAGTTGAGACTTAAACCGTTCCATTTAGACCAGGAGAGAATTGAGTCCAACGTTTCTTGCATTTTAATACAGTCTCGCCAGCAGTCAATGCACGAAAACATTTTAAGATCATCCGTATACATTTTAATTTGGAAAATCATAATTGGTAAATAAGGAATTAGATCTGTAGAGTAGATATTGAATAGCAGCGGTCCCAGGGGAGAACCCTGAGGATGACCACTATTTTACTTACTTTTCAAACCCGCTTATCCGTTAGGGTCACAGGGGCAGCAGCCCTATGGAGGATCTCCAGCGATTGCGATCTTCCGCCATCAGGCGCATGTCCTCCATGGTAATACAAAGCGACTCGAACTCAGATTCTCCATGTAGTCTAGCCACCTGGTTCTAGGCCAACCCCTTGGTCTCTTACCCACTGGCTTGGAAAATAACAACTACCGAGGAAGGCCAGTGTGCGGCATCACGTGGCCATACAAGCGCAACTGAGATCTTTCAATGCGGAGAAGTAGCGGCTCACTCTCCCTATTCCTCTTTTATATTTCTAGTTAATTTTAGCATGACTATTACTTTGTTGTCACCTTAATTTCACCTCCGTACCATTTACTTTATCTGCCTTTTATTAATTATATCTCTTACATCTACCTGATCCTTTCCTCTTATATCTTAAACTTTAGTTACTTCCCCCAGAAAAAATTTTCCATTTCACCCTTCTTTTATTCTCTCTTCTCTAATTCTCTTAGGGAATTACTCTCTCCTCACTCCTCCTCTACTCCCCCCCCCCCCATCCGCACTCTTGTTTAGCTCCATTGACCCTTCAACCTGCCTTGTTTATTGCACATAAATTTATGGTTGAATAAAACTGATTATGGATAAATACCATCTTAAAATATGTATATTACTTGGAAATCATGTGTGCTTCTTAAAGTAAATGTGTAAATTTTTATATGGAGTTAGGTGACTTTGCCAAAATTCTATAGAAAACTGGTATGACTCGCAGATAAGTCGAGTTTGCTTTTTATGATGAATTTTAAGACATAAATTTCTCGACTTATACGGTATCTTTCATTTCTGACACATCTCATGTTCTTCATGTAGGAACCAGACGCTGCCATTTTACAATCAAATAATCTCGATTACAGACTGACTTCATTTAATTTTCTTTTTTAATTTCGTCAAATGGCTTTTCTATCCGCCGATATTTTTATTATAGAAAGAATTTTGAACTTTTTATATAGAAAAATTATTCGAACTATTTGTTCATGCAGATGAACTGTAACCGCCTCACTCGTGACGCCACTCTCAACTAAAGCTGAGACAGGGTATAGTAGGGTAATATCTACCACACCTCTCAAATCTCATTTCGGTCGCTTGTACCTGCGATCGCACCCTTTTGGTCATAACTCAAGATTCATGACCATAGGTGAGAATGGGGACAAAGATGGATTTGAAAACGGAGAGCTTGGCTTTGTCACTCAGCTCGCGTTTAGTTACCACGGATCGCCGCAGTTCACGTCTAACATAGCTTGCTGCACCGATCCGAGCATCCAACTTTTTCCTGCCGCCCGTCACTCGTGTCTCAATCGGGTTCCCCTAACATGGAGAGTGCACTAAACAGGCTGTCTTGAAACGACCAGAACCACAGTCTTAGCCACACGGATCTTCATCCAGCTTGTTCACATTTGGCTGCAAACTGGTCTAGTGCATGCTAAAGTTTTCTGCGAGGAAACCAAGGACGACAAGTTCGTCAGCAAAGAGCAACCTCTCCACCAAGCAGTTGCCCACACAAATATGCTCATCGCCTTGACTGCCCGTCTATCCAGTCCATAAAGATAATGAACAAGAGAGACTACAGTATGCGTCCACGGTGGAGTCCAACACCCACGGTGAACGGTCTTGACTTAATGCCACTTATTCAGACACACATCTCACAGCTTTCTTATAGAAACATGACAGCAACCGATAATTGCCTATCCACTCTGTACTTTTGCAACACTTGTCAGAGCTTCTCCCGAGGTACTCTGTCATTTGCTTTTTCGAGGTCCACAAAGCAAGCGTAGACATCTTTTGAATACTCCCAGGATTTCTCAAAGATTTTTCCTTAGAGCACTGCTCCCCCGATGGTTTGGTGTAGAGTTTTTCCCGATCTCTCCTCTCCAGACACTTAGCGTACACTTTCCCAGGAATGCTGAGCAAACAGATGCCTCGATAGTTGCTGCAATCTCTCTGATCTCACTTTTTGAAGATAGGGATCACAATTCCTGTCTGCCATTGCTTAGGGGCTGACCAGATATCCAAGCAACCTGACACACCCGAGTCAGCAACAGGATACCATCCTGATTTAAGGCAGTTAACATCTTGGACCAGATTTCATCATCACCTGCAGCTTTACCAGTCTTCAGGGACTTAATTGTCCATCTGACTTCTGCTTCGGTGATACAGACGCCGTTGTCGTTGATGTGACATTTATGGAGAGTTCCAAAGCTGTATTAGGATGAAGTTCGGCATGCTCTTCTTCTTCCTTGCTACCGTGACTATTCTCTGCTCCAAGGTGCACCTCATGTGCTTCCGTTGTTGATGTCGCCGGAAAAATAAGAGATGCAAAGTATTCCTTCGACCTATGCAATACACTCTCCTCCGTTTTCAGAATCCTCCCATCTGAACTCTTAATAGGTCGTGATGAAAGAGCCTCTTTCCACAAGGGCGGCGCATGTTCTGCCAGAATACCTTGTTTACCAAACCATAGTCTGCCTCCAATTTCTCCCCAAACTTCTCCCAGGCCTTGGCTTTAGCTGTTGATACTGTCAGAGATATATTAGGTTGTGAGAAGTGCAAGTCAGATTCTGATAAATCTTGGGGATAAAGGAGAAAGCACTGCTGGAAATGGAGGTGGCAGGGTTAAGGAAATGGCAAATGCGACATTGTTTTTCATTGCAAGGTGAACAGCCCCTGGTAGAAGCGCGTGGTTTAGTAATAGCAGTATGGACCAATATATCTTTAAAATTAGATGCCCGTTTGAAAGAAATTTTAGGTGGTTCAGGTAGAATGGAATAGAGAAGAGGAGAGTCTTCGATAATATGTTGATGTTTCCTTAGGATATTTTTAATACTATTGGAGTTTGGATAATAGGGAAGAATTAGTGTAGGTGTTGCCATGGCTGGAGAAGGTTTGGGATTGTTATTAGAAAGAGAATTACGATGTTTATAGATAGAAGCATGTATGACTTTGGGGTAACCCCTCTCTTTAAGAAGTGGGTAAGGGCATGAGCATGAAGTTCTTGTCAGATTGATTAGTGCATATTCTATAGATGCAAATTAACTGACCTGGAGGGATGTTATCCTTCCAATGGCGTGGATGGCAGCTGCAACAGTTTAAGCACTGGTGCGGGTCTGTGGGCTTCTTATAGAGATTAGTGGACAATTTATTGTTAGTGATAGAGACATCCAAAATAGGAACAGTCTTGGTAGAATAACTGAGGAAATTTGATGGAGGGGTGGATAGAGTTAGAGTGGTCGATAAAGGATAGGAGTGAGTCTTCATGTGGCCAGATCATGAAAACATCGTCAATATACCACACACAGACCAATGGCTTCAAGGGAGACGTGAAGAGCAATTTAGTTTCCACCTCCCCCATAAAGACATTGGCATAGTTCGGTGCCATTTTATTACACATGGCAGTGCCACTGGACTGGATATGATAATCTGTGACGTGTCCCTCCCACAATTGTGATGGTGCTAACCAATATGCACAACCACTCATTTGTGCTATGGAGTCGCCATTACGGGTTTATGGCCTGGTACGGAGAACAGACATTGAGACACAGACATTTCATAAAAAAAACAAACAAACAAACAAAAAAACATCTCCCATTTATTCAATAAAGATAATTAATAATGATCTATACAACAAACAGCTCTTAGCATCCAGATTAACGCTGTTTTATAACATAAAAGGTAAATGCGATGTCTTGATAAGGGGTCCCTCTCAACTTACTAACTGTACACCACACTTAACTGTAATTCAAAGTAGTAAACCACCCGTAAACCAATAGAAAGTTAACTACGTAACTTAATTACCGTAATTTACGGTAATAACGCCGCAGCGGTAGTTAGGCCGCACCGATAAAAACGTATCATTTTAGAAAAAAAAACGGTAGTTAGGCCGCACCCCCTCCCCCTTTTAATAATCAAACGAAATTAGCGCATAATATACATTGCAGTACCTTAATTTTCCTGTATATACAATGTACACTTCATTATTTATTACATTTATTCGCTTTTCATTTGAATTCCCCACTGCCCGTCGCCATTTTCACAAATCGAAACACAGTTGTACTTCATGGATTGAGAAGGTACATTCGTATTTTTTTTTGGCGCCAGAAATTCAAATGAAAAGTTGCATAATGAACTTCAGACGAAATTAGCGTATAATATACATCGCAGAACTTTAATTACCCTGTATTTACAATGTATAATTCATTATATATTACAATATTTCACTTTTCATCTGAATTTCCCGTCGCCAATAAAATACGAATGTAAGTTTTCAAATACGAAGGCCAACAAATATGTTGTAAAGTGGCATTCTCTTCATATTTCACTTTTCATTCCGATCCCACTTCGAAGTATGTTCTAAATGCGTTTATAGTTTTGTAATGAATCTGAAGGCACAAAACACGTCAGGATACACGTTTTTTTTTTAGGATAAATCTTCACTTTTAGGTGACGGCGACGTGCACTCGCTGCGCTCCCACTACACAACGGCCAACTCCCGCAGCCAGCTTATGATTGGCGCGCACACACATGGGAATAGTGAAAACGGGAAACGAAATTGGTCTTTAAGGAGAACAAGTTGCCTGTTAGCGTATTTCTTTTGTGTTTTTTAATTAAAATTTCTTATAGCTGGATACACGGTAGGGGCGAAGAAGCTGAAAATAAAAGCGAAGATTGTTTTACATTTTTTATTTTTTAAAGTTCTTTCTCTTAGGTTTCGAATTTTCTTTAAAGTTTCGTTAGGTTTCTCGTAGATTTTTTGCGTTTTTAACGCTCATATTTTTTTCATAAAAGAATAAATGCATTGAAATCTAATAAATCCCCACCAGATTATAATATAGGAAAATAAATAATTACGCGTAAAACAAAGTTTGAAAGCATAACGAGTTTCTGTGGCAGTTAACTCTTATCAAGAACAGATGAAGGTACGCTCTTGCTCTTATTTACTGATCGGACTTTTTATCTCGATGCTCGGGGCTGACAATCAAAAGGTTTCACGAGCGCGCGCGGGGCTAAACGGTCATGAGAGCGCTTGAGAGGTGTTAGAAACACCAGTATTTTATTATTATTATTATTATTATTATTATTATTATTATTATTATTATTATAAGCAAGAGCACGCCAAAGCGACGTGCAAGCTATACAGCAGCTTTTAAACTAACAGCCAAGATTGAAAAGGTTTAAGAGCAATTGTGCAGTAGCAAGGCAGTTAGGACACAATCGACGGCCAAAAATGTATTCGACGCTGGAGGAAATGTATGCAAAAATATATTATATGTACGAAATTAAAAATTTTTCCCCACTGAAGTACGTATTACTTTTATTGAAGCATATATGCCATATAAAAAAACTGTTTTTAGATTACCGATTGCGTGTGTGGTGGTGGGGGAGCGTATCGGCCGCCGCGCCATTACTGTCGGGAGATTTTACATTTATGAACTACACGGTAATTAAAGTTCTGTCATGTATATTATACGCTAATTTCGTTTGAAGTTCATAATACGACTTTTTATCCAAAAAAAAAAACGTGTTTTGTGCCTTCAGATTCATTACAAAACTATAAACGCATTTAGAACATACTTCGAGGTGGGATCGGAATGAAAAGTGAAATATGAACAGAATGCCACTTTACAACATATTTGTTGGCCTTCGTATTTGAAAACTCACATTCGTATTTTATTGGCGACGGGAAATTCAGATGAAAAGTGAAATATTGTAATATATAATGAACTATACATTGTAAATACAGGGTAATTAAAGTTCTGTGATGTATATTATACGCTAATTTCATCTGAAGTTCATTATGCAACTTTTCATTTGAATTTCCGGCGCCAAAAAAAAATACGAATGTACCTTCTCAATCCATGAAGTACAACTGTGTTTCGATTTGTTAAAATGGCGACGGGCGGTGGGGAATTCAAATGAAAAGCGAATAACTGTAATAAATAATGAAATGTACATTGTATATACAGGAAAATTAAGGTACTGTAATGTATATTATGCGCTAATTTCGTTTGATTTTCATCAGGACGGAATGCAACTGCATCACTTCAAAGCAGTATCAGTTTTCTGAAATCGTTGTTGTCATGCTGTTTGGAAAAAAAAAAAAAAAAAAACGGTAGTTAGGCCGCAACGGTAGTTAGGCCGCACAGGCATTTTTTACAACTTTTTTATTAGATAAGCCGCGGCGTTACTACCGTAAATTATGGTACATCTGAAACTTCTTACTTTGCTATCCAACAAAGCTACCCACAATTTATTAACCGGCAGTATGCAAATCTTCATCCAGCCAAAGGAGGGAAAGTTTAGAATAGCTACGGTAGCCTCATACAAAGTCACCAAAGCATAGAGAGATGGACCAGTTTCAAATATCCCAATAAACGTCCAACATGACGTCCCGTGTTCCTTTGATTAAATCCTAAGAGGGGAGAACACCGTAACCCCGCCCCGGGCGTATCTTCCATACAATAATTTCTTTGCTCAATCCGGAACCCACTTGCTGTGCACCTCTAAACATTACTACGCTTTATTGCGCGTTAGCAGGTGTGCCACAGCACTAAGATAATGGTGTCCCATTGATCAACATGTACTACTGGTCAAACCTCTTGCTCAGGCAATAGGGCCAATTTGCCATACTGTTTTAGTGAACACATATCAAACTCTTATCACTAGTGAATCTTATGCTAATTAGTCCTTTCAATAGTTCAATGCTTGGGTAATGAGTTATATTTTCTCTTCCTGTGTTCACTCAACACGGCTGGGCATAAATAACATGATAATGTGAGACTTACAGTCTCAGTCGTGTTGAGAGTTCCCAAGGCTTAATAACATTTACATTTCACTTTCCTGCACTGACTAGGTTATTCTCATCTTAGATGTTTTACACACTACACTCTGAGTAATTGGGGACCTCTGCAGTGGAAAATAAACAGAAAAAAGCCACTTATCTTACAGGACAGGTACAAGGGAAAGCTTCCCTGCAAATGCAGGCCGATGAGTTCGAATGCGCATGAGCACCGCCTATACGTTCTAGATACGCCGAGTGTTGCGGATCTCCACAGAAAACGATTAACGTTTAATAATACAAACAACAACAGTTGAACAAAATTTTTGAACAGTAATGAATAAACAGAACTATATTTAAACTGCCCGATCTATAAATCTCTGTGGTAATAAATATGCTTAAACAGTGGGATTGTCATTAGGACTGCACACACATTCAAACAGGAAACTTCGGCAAACAGCTCACACGTCTTTCCTGGTCGTTAGCTAAGACACACACACACACACACACACACACACACACACACAAAAATAAAAAATAAAATAAATAAATAAATAAAACAACAAAAAAAACCCAGCCTCTTCAGAATCCAGAGACCCAACAATTGACTGTTGGGAGACTAGCATCATTTTCTCAGAATCTCAGCCAAGAATACAATGCCAGCTCCCAACAATCGCGATCTCACTGTCGAACAACGAGCCTAACAATGGCGATCGTTAAAACAATATTTAACCATAAAATAACATAACCTAAACCCCCTGAAAACTCATTGTCATTTTCCTCATGGTGTATTTCTCATATCTGCCACCAGTTAGTGCTCAAGTATCGCGGATAAGGTTTATTGTCCTAGGTCGCAGTTGTCCGGGTGACAATTGTCCTAGAACCCCATGTGACACTCACTGAAATGAAATGTCACATACGCTCGATGAAAACTTCGAACATAACCGACCTAGGGTCATGTTTGAACCATTACCATTCTACCCTATATTCAAGGATGTCCCCTTCCCTCTGTGCCTGTCCTTTCTCAACCCCACAGAATTAAAAATCTAAATTGCAGAAACAGAGCGTACTTCCATTATAAGGGAAGACGTTCGTCCCATGGCCCTGCAGGTCGTGCCTTCTCCCATATTTACCATTTTGTTTCTACCTTTTAGTTCCCATGTCTTGTTTATTGCCATGGTTCTCTTATGGGGCTCCTTGCTACCTGAGACTTAAGCCTGCTTACCTCAGCGAGTTGGCCGCCACAGTTATTCTCACCACTGGTGATATAACGATCTTCGTGCAGGCATTGCGTTGTGAGTTTCTTACTGTAGGATTACCTGAGCCCTGCACGAGATGCGTACCTTATGTAGACAACAACAAAAAAAAACTAATGACTATGCCAGTCGCTCTCTCGACGTTGATCGTATAGTGGACTATGTTTTTAAACCCTATCGCTGCTGCTTACTCTATCTTTTCTAGAATACTCAGCTCTTCTTAATTAATCAGCTATAGTTCAATTACTTAATTACTACCCCTGGTGGCTCTTTCTCATTTTGTATGATATACTGACCTCTAACATTAACTCTTATCACAAAGGTAATAAACAAAAAAAAAAAAAAAAGGATTGTTGTATCACAGACTAAATATGCATATTAACCTTGAGTGGGTATCTATGTACCTATTTCTTGCAAGTGAGGGTTCTTAACAGCACCGTTTCACCTTACGTTGAATTGTAAGCTAAGCTACTGTCCCTCATGTATAGAACACACAGGAAGAAATGCACTCATTCCTACCTTCATTATCTGATAGCAATAGTCGGTGATACAGGGCATAAAATAAGCAAAATAAATGACCTTAGGTTCTTAATTTGAACTAGAACATACCATTATAATGAACACACAGTATACCCAGTGATCTACTCCCTCATACCTCCCCAGTTATTCAAAATAGATGCCGTAATCTAAATTAACCATTGATAGCCCAGTCAAGCAAACATATAAGGAGTTCTCCCTCTTAATACCTTCCCGCTTCTGATTTATTAAAATATTCTAAACCTTCTAGTTTTACTAGCAAAATGACGCACTCAGATACGTGTATAATTATGAATGCAATGGGATATTTATTGGAACAAAATTTATAACTCAAATACATTAATCAGAAAACAAATTTATGCCTAGGACTTAACCCATCTGTTCTAAACTCTAACTTAATTTCAATATCTAAAGAACATAACTTATAATATAAAACGGGAACAATTTAACTGTACTTCATTTACGAATCAATCACATTAAACTGTCTAATTATCACTTTAACCAAGTTCCTTTT
>JAHWFO010050606.1:391578-421361 GCA_023313115.1 Rhysida immarginata
GTGGGGGGGGGGTAGAAGTGATAGGTTTTAAACTTTTCCCCATCAAATATTGTTTTTAATTTTTTTTAAAGAAAGTAGTGCTTGATAAATAAAACAATTTATCAACACCATTTTATTATTAAAATTTAGTTCTATAGTATCATATAATTATCCTGGACCTTACTTCTTCTCATTATTTAATTACCTAACAAAAGCCTCATTTTTTTTGCCTTGACCAAGATTCTATCCGAAACGTCAGCTTTTTTTTTTTCAGGGTCTTTCTATTCTGTGTCCAATTTGCTTTTTATTCCAGGTTTTTTTTGTCTCGTCCTTTTTTTCTTTTACATCCATCATTAACAAAAACTCAATTTTTTAACATTTTTATGCGCCACCATGAAAATACACGATTATAGCGGTTAAAATGTTTATACCCGTACATTTTCAGTTTACAATGTATTATATTCAAGTCATCAGTGCGCAGTTTTTCAGTAGGAAATAATTCTAATTAAATTATAATTTTTATTTTTAAATAAACCATGTCTCTTCTCTTTTTTTAAAACAGTATGCATATTTATACAGGGTGACCCAGCATAATTGTTTAGGAACATTGTATGGTTCAAATGGAACAAAAAATGTCCTATAAACATTACATCTATTTTCGATCATGTGTGAGATATCGACGTTTGTCTATTTTCTTTTATTTAGAGTCTTTTCCTAGAAAAAAAACTTAGGTTTACCCATTTATTCTTAAATATACTCTCCAAACAGGAAGAGGAATCGTCGTAACACGTGTGAAAGGTATTTCATTGACTTGGCCGTTGATTTGAGCAATTGCTCATATTCTGCAACACAGCGTCGAAGTTCATTATGACGTTTATTTTCACAAAAGAAGAATATGCGAATATTCATTTTTACTATGGGCTTACTGCTGGTAACGCTGCAGAAGCCAGCAGGTTGTACGCAGATGCATTTTGTCATAGGCGCCATCCATATCGAGAGGTGTTTTTGAGGGTACACCAAGTTCTCAGGGAGACAGGATCGTTCAGACGTCGATGTCTCACACACGATCGAAACCAGATATAATGTTTATAGAACATTTTTTGTTCCTAAAAAATAAATAAAAATATATTTGTGTAGCTTTAGTCTTAATTTAAAATTGAATTTAATTTCTATGCATTTGAACATAACGAATTTATTTTTGATAATAACAACAAAATGTTCTTGTTGAGTAATGAAGTAGTAAATCTGTAACAAAAAGAATGGTTTGAATTACACAGGTCAACAAAAAAAAAAACTTTTAAAATTCATTTGTAACATTAAGACCTGATTCTCGTACGCTTTCTTTTGTGCTGAATCCGAATCTCGGATTTTTTTTCCCTCACCCACAGATTTGTTTATCAATGAAACACTTTTAAATTATTCAGAGTTTGGGGCCTGATAAATTTCCTTGTGGCCCAAAAATATGGATACTTTAACATTGCAGCCGCTTCTCTTCACGCCAATTACTTTTTACATGTCAGTCCCTATGTGCGTAACTCTGAAACCTGACGTGAAGGAAAAAATGTAAAAGCAGATGATTCAGCGCACAAAAAAAAACCAAAAAAAACCCCACAAGACTAAGGCAAATTCATTCAAGATGATTTTTCATCGTTGGCCTGAGTTATTGCAATGAAATAAATTTGACGAATTGGATCCGTTCAGCTGACTGAATGAGAAAGTGATTTATGACAAAATTGGAGAATCGAGTTTGGAATTTGACCACGCAAATCAAAACTTGTAAGTTTCCCGCTTCTCTGCTTGCATGCGACCGAAGATTATAACGAACGAACGAACGAATCGTGTTGTTTATAATTTCGCTGGCTTTGTTTCGTCTATGTTTAGACTATCCCATTCTTTCCGAGGGGAGGAAAATTGTTACGCTCCTCAGCTCGCATTCAACTGAAGAAATCCTTAAAACCCTTAAGGAGAAATTCTTATCGGCGAGCGACTTATCGACCGAAAACTGTCGAAATTTCTCAGCAATTTCCGTGGTAGAAGTTCGCGTTTTGTTTTATTTCTTCAGTTAAAATAACATCACGTCACTGGGTCTACTCTATTCGATGGGAAAACTGAGGAGGAAAGTTTTAGCGTTTTATAAAACAAACAAACTCGAAACAAAAACGTTATCAGATCATTTCGTCACATCATTCACTTTGTCCCAGAATCACTTCCCGTCACATCATTCACTTTGTCCTAGAATCATTTTGTCTCGCAGTCAACTCGACCTGTTCTGTATGCCACATTGAAGTCGTCCAGTGAGCTTGCAATGAGGATTGTGAGTGATCAACTCATCGGATTTTATTGAACTTTTTTTTTTTGTTTTGTTTGGAATTTGCTGTTGAACAAATGTGCAATTAGAATTTTTTTGTGTATCTCTTACGGTTTTCGAGATAGAATTTAGATGTGCCTTAATTTGCATATTTGAGATGAAAGGTGCTCCATCAGATAGAGCACCCTCCAGTTCCTAATCATTCCTTGTATTGGAATTTGCATAACTACATTGGTATCCAAGATAGGAAGGGGGTAACAGACTTTTAACTCACCCGGCATAATTTTAAAAAGAATGATTACCCTGCCTTGTAAACATCTATGACAAATGTTGAAGGACTGATGACGATGCGGATACTTTTGAGGGGACTATCCAACGAATTATTGAAGAATGTATTATTCGTCTCAATGAAAGGAGTCTCTGCCTATAGTGACTCTATTAACTTTTATTCGCTGAAATAAATGCTACAACATTTCTTTATTTTTTTTTAACAAAATTATATCATAAAAGACTTAACCCATTTTCATAAGTTTAAGGCTCCCTCTAACAGTGTATTAGCTTCCTTCGGTTCTACATTTTGCCGTTTCAGAGTAGTTAGCTGCACAAAATTATTTACGTAAAGAAGAATTTTTTTTAAATTTCAATGTACTGTTCTTTCTCGAATCATGAGCTATAAGTCAATTTCAGAGGGAAAAACCACCATCAATTGGAATTCAAGTTTGGTGTATTCTGGCGTTGTCTTCCTGGAACACTCCAGTTCGATCAGAAAAAAGAAACTCGTTCAAGAATGGAATGACCTGGTCATCCAGCAGATTCAGACACTCGGCTGCATAACATTGCAGAATACAGACCAGAGCAACAGAAGCAAACCCAGATCATCGCAGAGTCTCCACAGGCTTGGATAGTGTGGTTCTTTTCTTACCCTGATGCGCTCATCATCTATGAGGGTGGGTCGAAAAGTAATGCCTCCATAGTTTTAATTTTGTTTATTTTTTAACCGATTTTCAAAATTCTTTTTGTATCTGATACTTATATTTGTCCTCTGTGTATTGCACTATTCACTTTTCGACATAGTCCCCATTCCTTTCCACGCATTGCGCCAACGCATAACTAGTCGGATGAACCCGTCGGAGAAAAATTCCGGGGTTTTTGTCGACACCAGGATTGAATGGCAGCTTTGGACCCTCTTCTATAGCTCGATAACGCTCGCCCGCATACGATCCAGAAGCGTTGCAGCGTGTACAGTTCAAAGATTGAAGACTTTTTACCTTGTGACTTTCACCACTTCCCAAAGAAGAAAGAGCACCATAAGGGACATGAGTTGCGTTCTCATGATGAGGTGAAAGATGCCATTCAATTCTCGTGTCGACAACAACCCCGGAATTCTGCTCCGAAGGGTTCATCCGATTATTCATGCGTTGGCGCAATGCGTGGAAAGGGATCAGGACTCTGTCTAATGGAAAATAGTGCATTATATTGAGGACAAATGTAAGTATCAGATATAAAAATAATTTTGAAAATCGGCCACCAAATAAAAAAGTTACAGCTTTTCGACCAACCCTTGTATGTAGGATAGGGTAAAACTGGATTCATCAAACCTGATGACTTTTTTCATCTGCTCCATTTTCCATTTTTTGTCCTCCCGGGCGAACAGTAATCATCTTCTCCTATTGTTTTTACTAAAAATCGGATATCTTGTGGCAGAGCAGTTGCTTAGTTACAGTCCTTAAAGTTTCGTCGCATTGTGCGGATGGATAAGCTTTTGATTTCCTTGTTAAACTTTTCTGTCAGGTCTAATGTACAATTTCTTCGGTTTTTCCTTCATCATGCGTCTTAATGATCTCCAGTCACGATTAGTCAGAATTTTTTTCCGATCACAGTTACTTCTCGGGGTTGATGATTCAGATCTTTCCTTCCGAGGCTTTACTAATTGTTGAACACTTTTTACTCAATCCCAGTAATTGCCGCAATCTCTTTGCTTGTTTTCTCTGCTTGGAATAAGCCGATAATTTGCTCCTTCTGAAACTCGGTAACATCTTTTCCGCGACCATGTGCTGCGTCCACATACATCTTTCTTCAAAACAAATAAAGCGATAAACTAATCAAGGACAATATAAAGGAAGTATTTCGCACAAGACTTCAGTAGTATGCCTGTGACTGACTCCTTAGTATTTGCATATTGAATATTCGACGGCGACTTTATTTTGGCTAGGCAGTGTATCATCATCATTTACAACCATTATTTATCCACTGCAGGATGAGGTTCCTCCAAATCTATGAAGCACTGAAAAAGCGTAGTTAATTTGAAGTAAATTGGCCAATAACCCTATACTCTGGCAAATGAAAATTGCAAGCTCATCATAAGAGTGAGAAAACATCCGCGCCAGAAAAGACCCTAACCTAACCTGATCATCACGAAAGCCAAAAGACCTGAGCCTTAACGCTCTCGGCCATCAAGTTTGACATCAGTGTTGCCAATTTAGCAGGGGTATGTCCAGTTTAAAAAGCATTTTCATTGTTTTGTGCATTGTTTAATTTTTATTAATAATGTCCCATAAAGGACAAGCGCATGAAATAAAATGCTAAATTAGCAATACTGGTTTGTAATCTGTTTGTAATCAACAATGGTTTAACCCATAATCCTTTGCGAAGTCACGCTACAATACTGTTACTAGCAGCGAATCTATATATATAAAATTTCTCTGTAATGTCTGTCTGTCTGTTCGCTATGCATTCCAAAATTCCAAAATGGCTGGTCTATCTTGATGAAATTTTGCATGGTAATTTAGGTTGATCCTGGGAAGGTATTAGGCAGGCCAAATTGATCCAAGGTCAAGGTCATGGTGGAGTTATAACGCTTTTTTATCCCCCCCCCCCCCCACATTCTGTATCTCTTTTTTAAGGGAATTTTTATTTCTTTGACCATGTAAAGGGGGAATACAAGAAGAAGATAGATTGAAGATACATACATAGAAAGAGAAATAAGATAGAAAAAGATATACTGGAGGCTTTTTTGCAGAAAATGAACGAAAGCTACTCGATGACCAAAGAACTGCTTACAACAGGATAATTGATGCTGTCAGAAGACAGACTGGAAAACTTTTTTTTCTTGATGTGCCTGGAGGCACAGGAAAAACCTTCCTGATCAACTTTTTCTCGCAAAGACCAGGCAGCACTGCATATCTTACTGTAGCATCTTCTGGCATTGCAGCAGCATTTCATACTGGAGGCAGGACTGCACATTCAGCTTTTAAGATTCCTTTGAACTTAGCCAAAACAGATTCTTCAATATATAACATTTCAAGGAATTCAGGCATAGCCATGGTTTTCCAATGAACAAGGCTCAATGTTTGGAATGAGTGCACCATGTCATATCGCAAGGCACTGGAAGTTGTTGACAAGACTTTGAATGACATCAGAGGCAGTGACAGTCTCGTGGGTGGAGTGGCTGTGGTACTTGCAGGAGACTTTCAACAGACGGGAATCATCATCCCAAAAGGCACAAAGGCTGATGAGCTGAATGCTTCTTTGAAGAGCTCCATTCTCTGGCAACATGTTCAGAAACTGGAACTGAAGACCACCAGGAGAGCCCGTCTGTTTGAAGATTTAACAGCTGTGCACTTTTCACAGCAACTGCTTGCCACTGGCAGCAGAGGATTGGCTTATTTTTTTACCAACAGCTCAACATGCATCAACTGCCATGTGAAGAGATGGTTGGCACAATAGATGAGCTCAAGGCCAAAGTCTTTTCTAGCATGAACAACAACTACTCCTTCCACCTGTTTGTGTGAGCGTGCGATTTTGGCTCCACAAAATGATGAAGATGAAAAAATCAAACTGGATCTGTTAGAAAAAATCAATCTAGATCTGCTAAAAATATTACCTGAACCAGCAAGTTCTTTTCTATCTATTGACACTGTTGTCAATCAGGATGAAGCTGTAGAGTTTTCATCTGAGTTTCTAAACTTTGTCCAGCCACCTGGAATGCCACTGCACAACCTAATCCTCCAAGTAGGAGTTCAGTCATACTGCTGAGAAACTTGGACCTTCCACGATTGTGCAATGAAACAAGGTTAGTCATGAACAGCATGAAGTCTCATGTTATCGAGATCATGACTATGGTCATCATAGCGAAATACAAAACTGAAATTGTGTTCATTCCAAGAATCCCGCTGATCCCATCAGACACAGATTTGCCATTTCAGTTCAAAAGACTGCAATTTCCTCATAAGCTCAGTTTCGCTATGTCAATCAACAAGTCTCAGGACAATCTCTTAAGGTTGTGGACTTGATATAAAATCTTCTTGACTTTCTTATGGCCAGCTATATGTTGGTTGCTCACGTGTTGACATTCCACATAACCCTTAGATCTACTTTAACCAAAACGGTTTCACTAAGTACATTATTTATTTAGAAGCTTTGCATTAACTAATTCCTTGTTTTGTATGGGTTTGTGTTTAACTTTAGTTTTTTGCTTTGTTCAACAGAATAAACACTTTTAACTAAAAACTGTTCTTGACACGTTTTTTATTTAGTTTTCATTGTTTAGTTTTTAGTTATAGTTTTTTTCTTATTATTAAAACACAAGCAATGCCGGGTATTAAGGGCAGTTTTATATATAAAAATTATCTCGGTAGGACTTAGCAATGTCTAGATTTTGAAGTTCGAAATTTAAATTTTTTCTTGAAAAACCTGGACTTCTGATCGAACCCCATTCAGGCGAATCATACTATAAGATAAGGTGAGAAATTTGGATGCTATACGACGATAACGCAAATAAAACCACTCGAAATCAATTTTCACACAGAAGATTTTACTGGATAGAACGATTCAGTTTCTGTTATCGTCATAAGAAGTGTACTTTTTATGTCGCCCACACAATAAGATTTATTATAACAAAAATAAGGAGCGCAACGCTATCCGGGATTCAGTAGATTGTACTTTTGGGGTTTCAACCTGATTAAATAATTAAACAAAATTGGAACGCAAGTAATAATTAAAACTGGATTTAATTCTCCAAACATAAAGCGCTAAAGATATTAATGAAAAAAAGGAAAAATTCCGCGACCTGGATTCGAACAAGGGACTACGGTTATCACGGCTGCATGTTAATAATTCATAAACCTTTTTGTAGCTGACTGAATACGTGAAGTGACGAAGTGAATGTGACGAACAGAATGTGTCAATTCGACAGAGTGGCGAAACGATTCTGAGACAAAATGAACGTGACCATTTCAATGTAATTTGCTGAATCTGTCCAGTCTACTGAGTCAAATCAATTCTGGGGCGTACGGATATAACGACTTGACTAAATGAACGGAAGGAGTCAAATTGACTTGAGTGTCAAAATGATACTGAGCGAAATGAATGTGACGATTTGAAGCATTGAAAAAAGTTTCAGACCAGATGATGTGTGTGACGAACTGATTTTTAAATTATTTATTTATTTATTTATTTATTTATTTATTTATTTATATGCATTCCAAATGGAATAAAGGTAAATTAGGAAAGTAAACAGGAAAAATAATAAAAAATATAGAAAATTGTTGGGAATACATCAGTTACTGCATAAAATGTTTGTTAAAGTTCAGGACAGTATTTTATTATTTTTCAGAGTAGGTTAGTCATGGTCCATTTGTCCGTTGATATAATGTTCCGTAATCTTCGAAAATAGGGTAGTTCGGTTGGTAGTGGTAAATCTACTCAAGAATTCGAGTGAATAAATAGCGCTATTTATTATGAGCTTTAACAAAATACTACTTATAAAAATGCACGTTTGGACTGTACGTGTATCCGGTCGCCGTTTGCACGATTACTTGAAAACGGATTAATTGTTTCAAATAAAGTTTTATGAAATATGACCATCAAAGTCTTAGCTCGGCTGTATCAACTTTTCAGGCTTTTTCGTGGACCCCTTTTTCGAATTCACGCGCTAAAACAGTGACCGTAAAGAAAACCAAAATAATGGCATGTCATAGAACAATTGATTCTCAGGAATGAATAAACTGCTACTTTCATGATCATCTTTTAAGCATTGTGACATGGGCACGCACACGTGAAACCGTTTTGTCGAGGCTCAGGAACCAAATCATTCAATATTTGAGCAATAAAATAGACGTAAATTTGGAAAGAATTAAATGAATTTCCGTTATAATTTCTGTTACTAATAACTTAGCTAGACCTTAAATTCTCGAATTTAATATTACTTCTATGTCACAGGTAAAGCTCCTTGAATATTTACTAGATTTTATTCTCATTTCATTTTGAAATTTTTTTTTTACTATTTATTAGAAGAAACGGCAGAATAATGCTATCATATTTTAATTGTTACTATTAGTTTCAGAAAAATATACACATTTCAATTATCCAATTATATACAATTATTATAGATATAAAAAGCAAGAAAATAAAAACATTTTTTATTAATATGCTTTCAATGACTAAATTCGGAAAGATGAAGCTAATGAAATTAGGAAATATCGTCAATATCCTGGGTTGTCAAATTTTTTATCATAATTATTAATACAAATCTGCATTAAAACTTATTTAACTATTATCAGCATAGAGACTGTAATAAAATTTAATTATTAGAAAGGATGTATTAATTTTCATGAACTCTGTTGATTTTTAAACCCTATTCTAAGTGAACGCACGAATCTTATTTTTAACAGCATCGCGAAAGGTTTCGGTTTCGACGAGATGCTGACAAACGCCATTAGATGGCAGCACGTTAAAATCCCCCTAGTTTGTGCGTGATGATTGGACCAGCTTTAACATGGAAGAGGCTCACTCTCCCTTATCAGCTCTTGATTATACTCATAACACAATTTACTCTTCTTTCTGAGTGTCCCCTTTTACTTTCTTTCTGTTCGGTCTCCTATTAATTAGATCTTTCTTATTCTATCATAATATCCGTTTTTACTTTTCCATCACTTATCTTTCTTCCCTCGGCCAGGAATGGTTTTCTTTCCTACTAACCATATTATTCCTCTGGCTGACAATGTAGGGCATCACCCATTTTCACAGCACCATCAGCCACATTATCAATGCCATCAGCCCTAATCCAGGGCACAACGCTGGCTTCGACTACCGCTCCCATTAAGGACCCATTCCCTTGAAGGGCAACAATATGGGGCTCCTTCTGAACACAGTAAATTCATGTTTTACACTTGCGCCAGTTATGCGTGGGCCTTCGAATGCCCCCACTTACCCCCATTAAACCAAACTATCTTGGGGTACCCACTTAGGGTCCCCAAATCTTACCCCCCATAACCTGGAGCCACCAGTCTGCCCCCTCGGGATTGCACAGTAAATGGCCCAATCCAATGGGCTCATCAACTGCCCTTGCATGTCCATGGGTTATAGGGAAATCTGAGCACAACTTGCCCTGATATTGTCGACTGGTTCTCCAATCCTTTTTGCTTACCATGGCACTTCCTGAAGGAGCAAGGATGTGACGGTTCGCATGCTCCTTGACAATGCGGGCCATCCTCAAGCTCCCTGTGCACTTCATCTCTCACAGTGAGGATATCACCACTACTAACTGCCATCATGGCAGAGCATTGGAAGGTCATCCCAGTGAGTGTGTCCAATCCTATGGGCGACCGGCGAACAAATGCACCATAAAAGTAGCCTATAAAATGGCCCTGGATATTGACCACCAATGATGCCCACTAATTTAAGCTCAAGTAGCTTCCGTTGATTCCCTTAATCATTATTTCCGCTGTGGGAAAGGGAACACTGGAAAGCCGCTTACATGTCTCTGCGTCTATTGTGACCGGTGTCGGTGTGTTTTAGTGTTGTAGAGCAGCTTGTATGCTTTATTTGTTTCCAGTGTTGTGTGGTCCGTTGTTGTGTTGAAGATAGTTTTTTTTTATTTGAATTTAGATTGTTTGGAATAGGTGTGGTCGCCGTGTTGTGAAGAGTTTTGCGTGTAGTCGTTGGTGTTTCTTATGTTCATATTAAATACGTTTTGTGTTTTGTAAATAATGGCATTGTTTGCCTTTTGATCTTAGAGTTTGTCTTTTATTTTTGTTGGGACAATTGTGAGCGAAAATCCGCTGAGCCTTTGTTGTTGCAGTTTTTCTGCGAAAATGTGCTCTTAACAAAGGTGACGATTGAGCGCTTTTGTTGGGAGAATTATACGTGCAAAAAGAGTGTTGTGCAGGGAAGCATCGACACGAAAAGGGACTTCGTTCTATCTCCCTCGTTTCAGTGATGTTCATTTGTTTATTTGTAAAAGCCGATATCTGCCTACAATTGTAGGAGTAAAAGTTTAATGCCAGTTGTAAAATAGATGGGCTAATGTTTTTGAAAGTTTTTGATTATCCTGAAAGTGATTCCTTTTGTCAATTTTTTTTCTTCTTATCTTTGAAAATCAGCGTTGTGACTTTCTATTTGGTGAGAACTTTCGTGTTTTTTTGTTTTTTTTTGTTGTTGTTGTTTTTTACACACTTTCAGCTCAACATCGACTATCGTCTTTGGAATTAGCGTTATGCTGATTTAGAATGAAAAAATATACACGCCACCCATAACTATAAACGCTGCATGTATCTAGTGTATATGAACAGCAGACGATTTATGGAACTAAGTGGTTCATTTATGTGAGGTTCGTTATCGCAACATATGAAAGTTTCTGTGCAGTAAACCCACTGTTCTAACTTGTGTTGCACCTTTTTAAATGCATTTTGTCAAGCATTTGTTAATTATAAATTAATGTTAGCTGTCTGTGTTGTCAGAGTCAGAGCCCGACTGGTCACGTGGGATGGTAACAAGAGCTGAATACAAATCCTTTAGAATAAGCAGTACCTTTGAACCGAGCGACTATCTATATGTGCTATGTCAAAATGCTCCGTGTATCAAGTAGGAGGAGTGTTGGTGTTTGAGTGTTGGCGTCATAGCATCAGTTTACCGTAGTGTCAGGGGTTACTGCTCTCTCCCGTTTACAGTACAAGGTGTGCTGTAATTATATACACTTGTGTGCTCGGATGTCCTAATTCTGTTAGCTCCTCTGCTCCCTGGTTGGTTTTAGAGCACTGCCTAGTTGGGGAACACGTCAACTGGACGAGTGCAACTAGACGCTGGTCAAGTGGACGATAGTCTACTGGACGAAAACCAAGTGGACGACGGTAAAACTGGACGATAACCAAGTGGACGACGAAAATTTTATAGCTTAAAAAAAAAAATTTACCTTTCTGTTTTTTGATGGACATTTGGACGACAGAAATATTTTAAAACTTCAAATTTTAAAAATTTTTATTATAACTTAATTTATTTATTATTTTATTATTATTACATATTAATATCTATGAACTAATACAACATGATATTTTATTATGTTTTTTTAATTAAATATATTTATTTCAAGGAAATATGTCCTCGTTTCTGACTTAAAATATAGGATTCATATAAAATAAATATACAGAATTAAGTACCAAAATCGGAGGGAACCTCTAATCTACATGATTTGAAATATCGGATACGTATTTCGGCTACCAAGTAGCCATCTTCAGTGATGAGACAAAAGTCAACTCTAATAAATATACTATCAGATCAGGAAATTAATGCAATAAAAATACTTTCGAAAAAGAAAGCATGCAAAGTAAGTGTTATCGTTTCAGATGAGGTTCTAACCACAGAATCTTCGCATTTTTATCAACGGCAACTGCTGCGTGATACAATTCGTATTTAAACCATTTTTTCCCAATTAGCTTAGAAAGCTAATTATGATAACATTGTCCAATTATATTAACCCAGAAACGACGTTTTTTTCATTTTATTTACCATTTACCATTATATTTTTTTCAGTGAAGAATATATAAAGTTATAAAAATTACTTAAAAATTATTATAGCCCGATAAATAAATATATGAAGTTACAAAACTGTTTTAATGCATAATATTTCATTACATTGTTCAATTATATTGATATTTTTTAAAGCAAACAACTAAGAAGTAAAATTAAAACGGACGGCAAAATAAAGTTGATATTTTTAGTTGGCTTTTTTTTTTAATTATAAAAAAATCGTCGTCCACTTGGTTATCGTCCAGTTTTACCGTCGCCCACTTGGTTTTCGTCCAGTTGACGTCGCCCAGTTGACTATCGTCCAGTTGACTGTCGTCCAGCTGTGACGTACCCGCCTAGTTGTTGTTAGGTGGTCGACTCTGTGTTATAGTAAATATTTGGAACTGCATCTGTTATTCTAGCGACTCCAGTGTCCCCCCCCCCCCCTTGTACCAGCTAGGGTAGGAGGTAGGGGGTGTGTGCATGGAGTGAGAGACAGCTGTTAATAATTGCTATTCAGTTTATGATCTACTATGTTTTCTTTGAGGAAATATTTGACTTGTTTTTAATTTAAGGATATTTGATTTGGGGCCCCAAGCCTGTTGTTTTGCAAAATAATTGTTATCTTATTCTATTTGATCTACTTTAAATTAAATGTTTACTATAAAGTGCATAAACTCCTGCTCTTTGGGTTGATTTCATCTAATCCCTCCTTTGCAAGTTCTAACAACCCCCTCCTGGCGCGTGTGGGTGTGGATCGTTGTTGGGGGTACCTTCTGTCCCCCTCTCCCCACCCACGCCTCAGGACACACTATCATTGATACTTGAGACCCGGTGTCAATTAACATCGACACCAGCTATTCCTGCAGGTGTACGGTCATCATGCACAACCCCACTTCCCCGATATGCATCGGTATCGACTCAGTCATGGGAGCACTAGCATTTACATTACGTGCCCCGGGGACCTGCTGCAGCGGTAGCATCCTGTTCTCGTCGACGGGGCCCTTAGAGTGGCTACAGCCTGAGCTCTATTCTGCTCAAGGCGTAGCAGATTAACATAATGGACGAGGCCTTCCACGGTTTTCTCCAATTGTTTGAGGGCCTCGCCACAGCCCACTGATTGAGCTTTGGGAGAAGGGCGGCCTTGGGACCAGCAACAATACCAACGGACTTAGCCACATTGGTTGTCCCCTTGTTTTTCTTTTCTAGATCCTCCAATCACAGAGCCACCACTACCGCCTCTTTATATGTCGGAGGATAAGACACCAACCCCCGGCGGTGCGACGGCAGGCATCTGTTACTGAAACGTAACAACATGGCCTCCCAACTGGCAGCCCGCTCGGGCTTAGCTTCGATGAACCTCTTCATTACTAACTCTAGGCAGCCAGCAAACTCTGCGACCGGTTCCGTTGGCTTCTCATTTGTGTTGTGAAGCTCTTGAAAAATCTCGAGCTAATTTGATTCGACTGAATACCTGCTCCAGGCATGCGTGCAGTTGGTCAATCTTCTACATCGAAGAGCTCATGCTCTGCAGTACGCCTGGCATCATTACCCTTAAGTTTTGTTTTCACCACAGTCAGCTTTAATGGGGGGGGGGGGGCCGGCAAATGGACTACGGTGCCTATCTTCTCCACACTTGCCAGGAAGGCTGTGATGCTAATGCCTCAGTCCTCCCTGGTGAATGTGGGGACTGCACCTGTATACCCGGCGAATGCTGGTGAGGCTACGGCTGCCGCATCCCCTTCATTACCTGGTATATTAATTATGCACTTTTACTGCCTCTTATGACCAGTCTCTATCCCGGAGTAGACTCTTCCTTCCCCGCTAACAAATGTAATGTCCACCCTCGCTTATTCGGAAACTCCTCGCTAATTCAACTTTAATTGTGCTAACTAATAAGCATTATCACTCATTTATGGTATGGAGTCGCCATCAGGGGTTCAGGGCCTGGGACGAAAAATAAACAGACACATACAAATAAAAAATAAAAAAAATCTCCCATTTATCCAATAAAGGTAATTAGTAATGATCTATACAACAACAGCTCTTAGTATCCAGATTAAGGCTGTTCTATTATATCCAAAGTATATGCGCTGCATTGATGAGGGGCACCAGTAGTTAATATATGGCCGCGCAGCACTCATCTTCAAAATCGATGACCTGTCAATATTTTCAGCTGTCAATAATCAATAAAATCAATCAATAAAACCAATCACCCTGAATATTAATGAAGGATAGCAAGTTTCAATGAGATATCATGCATATTTATCGAGATATCGATCAATATCATCTGGTTATTGATTTTATTGGTTATTGTTGGTTGAAGTTATTGATAGGTTACTGTTTTTGCAGCAGATGGGCATTGCTCTGACACATTATTTCGATATATCAGCATATAGATCATTATAGATCAATATTGTGATTATCGGTGATATATTGATAAATTTACAATCACTCAATGCAATTACAGGTTTAATGAGGTCAATTAATGATGAGTCTATTAATTACCTGTAATTAGACTTGAATATTTAATTAGCAACTCTATGAAAAATATGATTTTTTGATGATTATTATCAATCAATCGATACTGTATCAGATTTAATGAAACCAATTAATGATGAACGTATTAATTACTAGCAATTAAGCTTGAATATTTAATTAGCAACTATTTTTTATGGTGTAACAATGAAATGTCATTTTTTAGTTACATTTTCTGTCACTAGATGGTGCACCAACCTTTACTTTTTTTTCTCCATGATAAATATTTATGAAAAATATGATTTTTTCGATGATTATCGGTCAATCGATACAATTACAGGTGTAATGACAACAATTAATGATGATCATATTATTTACTTGTAATTGGACATGAATAATTAATTAGCAACAATTAAATGACATTTTTGGTTATGTTTTCTGTCGCTGGGCTGGATTTTTGATTATGTTCAATTGTACTCCAATTATTTCGTAATTTAAATAAATACAATTTATTTTTTTAATTTTTTTTTTTTTTCCAAATTCATTCATTGTCATTCATATAACTTCTCCTTAGTCGTGAATTCGCTAACCTAAGCTACACATATTTCAATAAACATTCCTTTACACAGAGGTCATTAAATGAATTAAAACGGCCAAGGTAATATTTAGAAAATCTTTCTTGTAAGTTTACTTAAAAAAATCACGCTGTCGAAGATTACAGGCAATTAGCCCTCTTACGTCTCTCTTGAATTCTTCAACAGGCCGATGATGTCACAGCGCCAGCCTGCTAGGCATAATCATGGCGGACGCCGTTTTTCGCTCACTGTTGTATTTTGCAGTTTTCATTGCAGATTTTTAAGGAATATGACAATTTTTATAGAAAATTATTAATGGAAGTGTACTATAAACGTCATGAACTAACAAAATTTAAATTAAAAAGAGTATGTGATTTTTAGTGGTACTTGTCCTTTAAAATAAAAGTTTTCACAATTTTACAATTAAAGTCGTTATTGTAATATAATCTTATGTATTAATGTAATTATATTACGATTTTGTCCCGATCGTCTTTTTTTAGAAATATTTAATATCTTCAAGTCAGAGTTTTTCACGTTTGTTTAGCCATTGTTAAAATTAATTTTCCTTCCGATGTTTTCTAAGAATTATCACATGTGTATTATTTTTATTTCAGCAGTAGAATGTTAGAAATTGCAAGAAAATTCAATTAGGATCTCTGTTAAATCAACGTTTCAAAAGTGCAGCAAATTCGTCGGCGAATAAGGCCTATCGACATACACATTGTCAGTGTTCAGGCCTAACAGTCTATTCTGAAAATGCACTAAAACATCAAAAATACTCAGAACTGTGCATTGTGAATATAATTTATTAAGGAATTTTAAATCAACCTAAATTTTATTCAGCAAATATGAAACTAAGCAACTCTCGTGAATCTTAATCTTCATCCGTCGATGTTTCAACACTCAATGTTCATTTGTTTCTTTTTTGTTTTTTTTTGTTCCTCCTCCATAAATGTTTAGCGTTATTTTTGTGCACATTATATGGGTGATATGGAGAATTAATTATATCAACGAATGTTATTTTTTTCTTAATATAATTTTTTTCCCGCGTTGGCTGATCACGTGGCCCTATTGCTTCTTGCGAGGTTTCTTGTTCACCAAATTGTGACGAATTTAGCATTAGACATTAAAGATAGGAGATTCAATTTACGGTAGCATGAAACTTTTAATAAATGTATAAAAAAAAGATTACGCTTTAAAAGTAAAGTGCAAAAAAGAAAAACTGAGATCTGAATGTTTCTAGGGTCCCCCCGGCTAAATAAAATGGCCCCCACTAAGATCAACAAGTTAATAACTCAGGTTCTATAACACATAGCATAATGAAGTTTGGGGAGAATAATAGGGTACATAGAATTGTGTATACGGTTAAACTTTGATCGAATTCCAACGAGTAATTTCAGAGTTACGCAGTCAACATCATAACACGTGCTCACATGTGAGTACTGTAACACTACTAAGTGTCAGCTGTCTCTCCCTTCGATTACACTTTCTTTCCCATCGCCATTGGAAAGATATTATAGATAAGAGATCTCCCAGATAAGTTTCTTTCCCTATATTATAATGAAACCGAAATGACGAATTGTTCCTCTTGCAAAGCTCGTTAAAAAGAAAACAATGCGTTGCTTTAACAATGCTAGCAAAGGCTAGAAAATTAATTAAGTTTTATAACGACGTTCGTTCTACACAATTTTGGTTGCTGTTAACGACAGCAGACGGTAAAGAAGATTTCCCTTTTGGAAAAAGTTTGGCACTCGATCTTAACTTAAGAAATGATGATCGCGTTTGCCTTTCTTGAAGAGTGGGTGAAAGCGTGCCTACGTCTTCTGACTTTTACAAGGATGAAACAAAAATTATCGATCAATTAATCGACAGAAAAGAAATAAACTACGGGAACGTCGCGGAATCTGGAGAATGCCGATGACGTGACGATTGAGAAGAAAAGAACGCCGATGTTTAGAACATACAACATGGTCTCGAAGAGTTGGATACCCTTCCATAGGATGAAATGGCTGATTGAGCTAAAGAAAAATCCCTACGATTTGGTATTATGCTATGTTATTGGGCCATGACTTGGTTGGAAACGTTTATCTAATTTTATAATTTTTATTTACAGAGATCAAACTGTTCATATGGATAAAATAATAAAACAAAAACAAAACTGAATTATGCAATGATACGAGAAAAGCTGCCCGAAAATCAAGCGTCCGGAGAAAAAGAATCTGACACCAGATGATTTCGAATCTACATATATGGAACATCCTGAGGAAACACCAAGATGTACTGGCGAATATTTTTTTGGTGCAGTAAGTCCCTACTAACCTCATACCCTCCCGTTGGATACCTTTCTTTTTAGTATTATTAGCGTATTTCTATTTCTCTTCTCCCCCCCCCCCCTTTCCTTTTCTCTTACGCACTAAAGGAAAAAAAGGGACGAGAACAGCTATAAAAAAACTGTCTCTGTGCTTCCTCTTATGCATTCTTAATTAGTTAAATGGATAAGCAGGTTCCTCAAAAGAAGTGAAAACTATGACTTAGTATAAGGAGATGTAAACTAGATGCAACTCCGTCAGTGATGTCCGGAACAAAGTGATTTCTAACTGGAGTATAATTCTTCACGTAACAAAGGACATCGAATGTGTAGACAGAGATTCAATTGAGATGATGGAACTATAATTATGCTTTATGTTTTTGCATTGTTTGTGTTTTTTTATTATTAGACGTTAATTTTGTTGAAATGCTATTTCTATTAGATTTTGAATTTTATTTTCTTTTCTGAATGCCCGAGGCGACAAAACAATCTTCGATATCGAAAGATGTGATATCAATCGTAAAGAATGGACCTTTTGACGACTGTTTCAAAGAAGGGAAGAAATGAAAACGAAGGCTCCGCGTCAATTGTCGAGGGAAGCATTGAATCTTGATCTTGTAAAGAACCCTATAGAAAAGAACGGAAGTTGTAGAAAGTAAGGATATTTAATAAGAAATATATTATTCCAAAGAGGTTTGGATAAAATATGTGCTTACCTGAGAAGAAAAGAAGAAAAAAAAGTCTTCTTGACATATAGACTGTGCTAATTAAGTACAACAATATGAACTGTATTTCTATATAAAAAAGGCTTTACTTTTGAGAATTTTCATAGCTAACGTAGCTGAATTCGTGTAAACGAAAATTTCATGTATGTTTGTCTGTTTCCTTTCTTTCGAAATAAAGCCCCGGCTATTTTTTGCATCAGATTTTTAGGCTGTGCGAGTGAGTTCAATTACCTACCGACCCCTGAGGCTTCGATTGAAATTGGCACAATAATTAATGAAACCTATGACGAGAGGTATCTTGCGGAAGAATGTGAAGAAACAAACCCATGATACAAGGTAAGTAACTTTGTCAATTGAAATGAAGACTTTACTAATGATTGTTGTTAACCATTGCTAATGGCTACCTGTCGTTTTTTTTCTCATCTACAGGTTCTTATGTTGGGAGATCTCTGTGCGGAAAGTATCTCTTAGTTAGCTATAATTAAAGAAAAACCGTTACAGTACTAACCATGTTGACTACGCAACTCGGAAACTAGTAGTTGGAATTCGATCAAATTTTAACCGTATACACAATTCTATGTACCCTATTATTCCTCCAAACTTCATTATGCTATGTGTTATAGAATCTGAGTTATTAACTTGTTGATCTTAGTGGCAGCATTTTTATTTGTGTTCATATCTCGGTTATCGTTCAAATTCGAACCCATGTTCATATGAACTTTTATTTGCTTAGCTAGGGTTTCAAATATATCCTGTATAGAAGGCCATCTTGCTTCAATAGTGCGCTGACTGTATGGACACCCTGAAAACAACAAACCTATCCCGTGAATGGTACACAGCTGGTTCCACGATTTTTAACAAGCGACATTTTTTTTATATTTTGCCTAGTTTAAAGCTACTAATTGCAAAGGCCTGCCCATTAAATCAAACGAACTTCTCAACTTCCGGTTTGAAACAGGAAGTTTGTTTGTCATCATGACCTGCAATGCCTTCGGCAAAGATTGATACTTACTGGACTTAAATAGGCTGGGCTAGAGTGCGAGAACTTGAGAGGTCAAGGATACGATGGGGCCGCATCTATGGAAGGGGGGGGGGGACTACAAATGGTGTAGCAGCACGAATTCGGAATGAATATCCTAAAGCGTTGTATACACATTGCTCCTCCCATGCTCTGAATCTAGTTAATTGTGAAAGCATGTCCTCTCGTGAAAAATTTGTTTGGATCATTGGATAAAGTTTATATGTTCTTTGAACGGCATCCAAAATGGCAGCAGCTATTGGAAAAGCAAATAGAAAATGTGTGTCCTGACAGTTCTCACCACAAGCTCAAGTCCCTGTGCTAAACGAGATGGATTGCTCGACATGAAGCCTGGAACTCATGCTAGAACTCCATGAAGTTGTCATCTCGTGCTTCGAGCATGTATGCAGTCCCGAGTTTAGATGCGATCTCTGATGCCAACTCACTATGCCTAAATATTAGCACCTTTGAAACAATCATCACTCTTGTCATTGTTCAAAACTGTATGGCTTTTCTCAAAGGACTAACTGTTTCTCTGCAGGGTTTTAAATTTATAGAAGTTGTTAAAAGTACCATATGCAAAATCAGAGAAAACGTCGATACTTTTCACACAGAATGGTTTAGCGAAGCTGCGAAGATTGCCCAGCAGATTGACGTGGACATTAAGTGTCCAAGAGTAGCTTCAGCCAAGCGGCAAATCTATAGACAAAATGCTCCTCCAGAATCAGCTGAAGAGTATTACCGACGCAATCTAACCATTCTTTTTCTGGACAGTATTCTTGCTGAAATGGAGAGTAAATTTTCCGAAGCCCATTGTAAGTGCCTGCAAGCAATTCCTACTCGTTCCTTCGGCCGTCATCAGTGATGAAGATGCTGATCAAGTAAAACCTGGATGGGATTTTGGACGTATATGGGGACGGTTTGCCATCACCAAGATGTCTGTCATCGGAAGTTCTACTTTGGCGAGATCACTGGAAACGACAGGAAAACAGAAACAAGGAGATACCATCAACTCTGCTTATGTCTCTACCTTATGCAACCACATCCCAGTTTCCGAATTTAGATTAATATTGAAGATCTTGTGCAGTCTTCCAGTCGCATCTCGTGAAGCTGAAAGATCATTCAGCACCTTGAGAAGACTTAAAACCTACCTCAGGTCACAAACCGTCGAGGAGAGATTAAAAGGCTTGGCGATTATGAACATCCACAGAGATATCGAAATACCTTCTGAGGAAATCATAAAATTTTTTGTCCAATCAAACAAGAGGAGGATGGAGTTGGAGGACTTGGTCACAGATCAGATTAATTATTGCTGTATAGCTTTAAAATAAATGAAGGTGTTTCTCTTTGTATTTACAGGTAGAGAGCTCCTTTTATTTTTAACAAATAAAATAGCCTATATCTTAAATTAGAATGGTATGCATAATATCGCCAATCCAAAAACATTATAATTCCAATATGGTTTAGTTACACTTGGTGGAAAGGGCGCAATTTTTAGCTCTGAAACCTAATTGTAAAAATCCTGCAGGTGCTACTGGGTGATTGTCTTTTAACCTGTTTTTCAACAAGATTTCCCCTATTCATAAGTTTCTTCTCGTGGATTTTCAAGATTAGTGACTTTATATTTATTTTGTTTTTTATTACATTTAATTTACGATTTTCCCCATTACAAGGAGAATACTTAGATTTAAATTTATAATTTAAACTCCTTCTAGAACAATAACATTCAGGAAATAAAACTGATATAAGATTTAAAGAAAAGCAGAACTTTTTAAGGCTAATATAAATACAAAAGTATCAACTTGATTGCAATTTAAAATGAAATAAATTACGAAAACCATCACTTCTGAATACAATAGAAAATAACTATTTTTACAGTTATTACATTTATAAATATGCCAGTAAAAAAAAACAATAATAATAAAATAATAAAGCTGATTTAAAAAAAAAAGCACCTTAAAGTTTTTAATCTGTTTATGCAGATGTTTCACAGGCCTGTGCTTGACCCTGTAAAATCAGCATGCACTTAGAGTTTGTTAGCTTCAACACTGTCTCTATGAAGAGATTTATGGTTATACATCGATTCGCTCTAATGGCGTCCGCAGCATTTATTATTGGTACATCGGGATGTAGAAAACTTAGAACAATTCGTTTTTGTTCATCACTGTTAACAAAAAGTAATTTAAAATTTGACAATAATTTTGCTAAGACTGACACGTGGTAAGGTAACAAAATTCTAAAGATGGATTTAATTCCATTTTCCTTTGTTTGAGATCTATAGAAATTTTAGAAATTTCAATCAGCTTGACTGATTGAAGAAAGTGAAATTGCTTTGTTATAATTAATTTTATTTCTTACACATACTATCTTGATAAACTTATATTAATTTTTGACAGGAGCATCATCTCAGAATTATACATTATGAGGTGAGCAAATATTTTTTTTTTCTTGACCTATTTCTATAAAAAAAGATGGGGAGAGGAGAGGATTGCAAATTGGAGAATACTCAAGTTGATACTTTTGCATTTATATTAGCCTTCAAAAGTTCTGCTTTTCTTTAAATGTTATATCAATTTTATTTCATTAATGTTACTTCCTCGTTTTGCGGATTGTGATGAAATTAAAAAAAAAATGAAATTACTAGTAAACTTTTAATAGTTTTTTTATTTGCTTGGATCTTTATCTCGATTAAGAATTATCTGCGAACAATTATTTTTTTTTACCTTGAACTAACCCTATAAGATCGACAGTCTTATTGCAATCTGTTACCATACATTTACTTATTTCGTTCATGGCCCTCTTTAAGAATGAATTTTTAGAACTTTGCCTTACAGCAAGCAATGCTGAAAGTGAGTTTCACTCTGGATTTCATAATTTATTTATTATTATTATTTTTTATGCCAACTGTTATTTTGTTTGCATTTTTTAGCTCGTGGCTGCTTCATCGAAGTTGTTTACCACAGATGTTAAGATAGAGGGATAGTCCGAGCATTAGGGCTTTCTATTGCATATCATATTAATCCTTTTTCAAACTTATGCCGTTGCAGCGGACGTCTGGCCGGGGAGATATTTTTTCAAATACCTTCATGGTGGCAATCAAAAATGCAGTATTCACCCAACTGATGCTGAACTGTGTATAAAAATGATGAAAATTGTATACCATACATCTACCTCATGTCAGTCTTTGCAAAATTATTGTCAAATTTTAAATTATTTTTTGTTAATAGTGATGAACAAAAACGAATTGTTCAAAGTTTTCTACATTCCGATGTACCAATAATAAATGCTGCGGATGCCATTAGAGCGAATCGATGTATAACCATAGAGACAAGTGTTGAAGCTAACAAAATCTAAGCGCATGCTGATTTTACAGGGTCAAGCACAGGCCTGTGAAACATCTGCATAAACAGATGAAAAACTTTAATGGTTTTTGTTTTTTTTTATTAATTTTATTATATTTAAATTTTTTTATTTTTTTTTTTACTGGCATATTTATAAATGCAATTAAATAGGAGTAAAAATAAAGTTATTTTCTATTGTATTCAGAAGTGATGGTTTTCGTAATTTATTTCAATTTAAATTACAATCAAGTTGATACTTTTGCGTTTACAGTAGGCACTGTTTAATGTGATCACGGTTAATGGTATTGTGACGACGTGTGTGTAATATCTTGAGTAATATTCCACACGTGCCGTCACTACAAACATGAAAGCCATAGCTCACATGTTTGTGTTATGAAATTACAATAATGGTGGACACACGGTGGTTAAATAATCTGGAATGGATGTAGAGTAATAAAATAAAGAAAAAACAAAAGGGGGAAAATTAAGGGATTTAAAACTTGAAAATGGAAGAGCGAAAGGGGGCACTCAGGAAGAAGAGTAAGTTGTGCCAGAATTGTTGTAAAACGTATTTCAGACATAGTGGGGACAAAATATATGGTTTTAGAGCTTAGACTTTATTTAAGAGAAAGTAACGATCATTATGTGTAGAACTTTTAACACGGAGGAGATCGATGGCAGGCTAGGCCTAATGGAGGAACTAGATCAAAGAAAAGTAAAAAGAAAGGGAAGTAAGAGGAAATAAAGAAACTTTTGGGGACAATGAGAAGAAGGGTGGGAGCGACGTCGCCAGGACAACCAACAACGCCGGAGAGTAATTCTCGGAACGGAGTGTGTGGAACAATGGGGACGAAGGTCAAGGTCTCCACGGTAGCGGGAGAGAAGGAAAAAAAAATATATATATATCACTGGAACTTGAGAGAGTACAGACGTATCAAGAAAGTGAGAAAAAAAAAAGGGCAAAGTGGAAGGTGAAGAAGACACAGCCGATCGAGTTGACCGGGAGCAGGCGGTATCCACCCAGCAACCGGCACGGCGAGCTTCGATGCTAGGAGCGGGAGACGATGCCCGTAGAGCATGACACCCGGAAGGCAGCTCACCGGCCAGAGTACAAGGACGTGGCGTGAGAGCGAGCGAGGGCAGTCGCCGCAACGGAGCAGATCCCAGCAAGCGCCGAGGACCGACTGGAACCGAGCGGTGCAACGTGGATCGGCATAGGAACCTGCTAGTGGTGACCACCGTACACGACAGGAGAGGAGTATAGTGAAGATCAGATAAGTGAAAGCTTTCAAATTTTATATGGGCCCACGCGTAAATGTGAGTGTGAGAATAAATATCCTCCGAGTAAAAAAATCTTAAGAGTTATTAAATGTTGAGTGTTACTAGTAGCGCTAAGATGTGCCTCAGATATTAACAGTGAAACATAAGAAAGAAGTCTAAGCTAAAGAACAAAACTTTGGGGACAGAGTAACTGAAGAAAGATATATAGGTATAGCCATATATTTAAGTAAAGAAAAGAAAAAAAAAAAAAAAGGGGGAAAAGGGAAGGAATCATAATTTGCTGTGAAGATTTTGTGAAGTATTTTGTTAATCTGTTAGTGTAATTTTTTTTTATATATCAACCGTTAATAAGACAGAACAATCTAGACCCTATAATTTTATCTAATTGAAGTTTTTCTTTAAGTCCTAGGCATAGTGGTTTGTTATTAATAATATTGTGAAGTTACTGCAATTTTTTTTTTAATAAATATACTTTCTATTTTTTTAAGCATAATCTACTCTGAGTGCTTCATTTGGCTATTTAATTTTACAGTTTTTTTTTATTTTTTTTGGTTTTAATTAAGAAAAGGGAGGGGAAACTGACTTTGTGTCCACCATTATTATCTTGCTTTTACTTATAGTAGAAACTAAGGTAAATTTCTTTTATTTGGTTTGTATCCCCGACTATTGCGTTAGTGAGCAGCAGAGCGTATATTTTTTTTTTACTTTCACCTAGTGAAGGAGGCGTATCTCTGCCTAAGGTTGGATAAGTGTTTTGAGCAGTTAAGGGCTCTCACCCGTTACAATAAGTACTGTTCTCTTGTTTTGCTGCACAATAAAAGGAACATCCATAGTCTGTGATACATTCCCTTGTGTATATTGCTTATCATTGTGGAAATAGTTAAATGATTTTGGGGCTGTAACTATTGGTTGGAAAAGGGGAGAGGTATTGGATAGTGGAAGGATAAAGTTAAATTAGTACCAACAGTTGTGTTTTGAGGTAGAATAATTGAACTATACGATCACCACGACCAAGTAACTGTTAAGTAGTCAGTAGATCAAGTTTGAGTAAAGTGATATCTTTGAGCAGGCCTTTACTATATGTTAGGTAAGTGACGCGCAACGTCATCGCCTGCCCGAGGTCATCACAGTATCGTTCGTTTAATGTTATTGAATCAAGAATTCCCAACTGCCTTAATACTTGAACATGTTAAAATCATTTAATGTGATCACTACTCCGTTTATTGTTATCATTTTGAAAGCAAATCTGAGTTTTTCCCATGTACAGTCATGGACAAAAAAAAACGCTCCCTCACTCTGTACTGTTATATTTTTAAATGAGCGTTTAAAATTGGATGTACGATTTTATTGGTTAAAAATTTAGATTATTTTCTGACTAAACTCAACGATATCAGAGACCTGGTGGCAAAGTATTACACGCGCATTTAAAAATATAACAGTACAGAGTGAGGGAGCGTTTTTTTTTTTGTCCATGACTGTACTTCACCCTTGTTCACGTCCTGGTTAAAAATATTTCAGTGGGAAAAAAGGGTTTGGTTTTGATTCTACTGTTCGCATGAAGATGCACTTTCCACGTGATAGCAACACACAATTCGAGAAGATGAAAGTGATGAAGACTGAAACACTGCCAACAAATGCTGAAATGAGAGAAGCTCTACGAATTTTAGTAAGATATAGATCAAATGACTTTACAAAGCAATATGAATATGAAAAATTCATTAATGACTTTCTCCGCAAAAATTGTACTAAATAAATGAAGATAGATTTTCTAAACCAAAATTAAAAGGTTCTTAATGAAAGTACAATATACTTTGAACTTTATATCTATTGTACTACACAATCATAAGAAACACATGTAATAATAATAGACATTATAATTTTGAATTTTTTTCTTCTGCTGCATCTTTATGCAATTTCGGCTATTGTTATCAGTCGGTTATTGTTATCACTTTGGCTTGGTCCCAAAGTGATCACATTAAGCGGTGCCCACTATATATTAGCCTTAAAAAGTTCTGCTTTTCTTTAAATCTTATTGTTTTATTTTATTTCATGAATGTTATTTCATTTAAATCAATTTTATTTTGTGACAGTCACTTTTTAGTTTGTTATATTAATCGTTTTCTGTATTGGCTTAGAGTAGTTCTCCCAAATCTTTCGAGTGTGAATTTGGTTTATTCATTATGTCTTACCCTAGTCTTTGTTAGGACAAAGACACCGTTGCCGGACAAAAGCTCTATTTTGTTGTCGCGGGCAAAAACCCCTCGGGTAAGGGAGGTTTTGTTTTTTTTGGTATACATAGCCCTAATCAAGTGTTAGAAATCATTGGAATCCTATTATTGTATTGATTTGCCTTTATAAATTATTATAATACCTTATTATACTTATGTATCTCCATAGCTAGAGGAAGTTTTTGCCTTTTTGAAAATCTTTTTATAGAAGTTTCCTATTAAGTATATCGCACACGCATTGAATCTTGCGTGCTGGCGATGACGTCACTTTGTGCCAGAACCCAGAAGTGAACCACTTGAAATCCGGAAGTAGAGTGGGAGTTTCACCCACGCTACCACTAAGGGGCAGCTCGATGCCTGCCTGGGAAATAAAAGAACGCTGGAGAAAGCATTGGGGATCATTCCCGATTCAGAGACGATACTGATAGGGCATAGCTGAGATGACTTTGGACCGGGAACATTTGTGTTCCACCCGGACTGGGTTCTTGTTGCGTTGTTGATGTAAGCAGTGGTTAGGCCTAACCCTCTCTTGCAAAGAGAAATTCCACGTGGTAACTTTGTACTCTTCAGTTTATTTTTGTTTTTGATAAGATCTTAAGATGTCGATCATTAATTTCTTTAGATTTGAAAGTTAATATCAAGCTTTAGTATGGATGATAAGATTAAAAAAATTTAGATTGTGGATTCTAATTATTTGTGGGTTTGGATTTAACGGAAGTTTATTGTCTTTATTAGTGGACCTTTAAGTTTATAACTTTATTTGATTAGTTGTTTGAAGGGTTAGACATATTATCTGTTTGGTATAGAACTGTAGACATGTAAGATTATTGTTATTTATGGATTATGAATTCAATTGACTGCAGAACAGCTAATTTATGGAGGGTTTGTTCTTTGTAAGCTAATTAGAGAACTCACTAAAAAGGAAGTCTTACCTATTTGTATTTATAGGAATTAGTGACTTAGCTGCATTTGGATATTTATGGAGAAAGATGCCAAAGTTGTTTATTTTGATTGCTGTGTACGGATTAGTTAAGTTTGATTATTCATTTGATTCTTGAATTTAGCAAAGTTTTTGAGGATTAGAGATGTTAATGAACTGTGGAATGTTAGATTGTATACTTTGATTGATTGTTAGTAGGGCATTTGGTGCGATAGCAACACTAGCACATAGGATACCTAAACAGTCATCTTATTTTGGGAAAGTTTGGGTTTGTAGATTTTGTGCATTCTTGGTACTGGTGTTGTGTAGGGGTTTGGGTGTTGTGGTTCGTTGGCAGTGGCTGTGTTAACCCGCTTTTGGATGGCTAGTCTCGTTTGTTCGGACTGGATTTCGGGTTCATGTGGTAGCCCGCTGGTGTTGGATCCGGTAAGTTGGCTTTGGTTCCCATTGCAGCGACCATCCCCTTGCGTCTATATGTTATACGACGGGAGGGTCGTGTGTGTGATCAGTTTGCACGCTGAGGTTGTTATACCTCGTCCAACAAGAGAAAAACAGGGTGTGTTTCCGGTCTGATATCGACTACTCACTCATCCGCAATGCTTTGTGGGATCTCTCCTTCAGCGGCTACACAAGCAGCTGTACACAAGTCAATTTGTAATGGCGACGCCCGTGCAACAACTCTTCAGCCAAACAAGGAAAAACTATTCACAGCCAGGCTAGGGAGATTTGTGTGGAACGTATTTTGCTACTTTAAAGGAAAACAGTGTTTTAAAAGCTCATCTGCTTTGATAAAAGAAACTTTCAAGGCAACGCAAGTTTCTTTTTCTTGCGTTCGAACAATTGTTCAAGAAGGAAACGAAGCGTCTTCATGCGAAGCTACCACCCCCTCTCCTCGCTTTTCGACTCCTGGAAAGAAAAGGCCCAGGGAATCTCGAACAACGATATATATAAAATTGAGTTAAAAGACAATTTTATGAAGTGTACAATATTTTTAATTATAATTAAAGCAAAGCAACTGAATAATATTAAAGCTTCTGCTGTAATATTATAAACCGCTTCATCAATGAGACACGAGACAGAAGTGAGTAAGCGCATGAGGCCCCCTTTCTCTGATTGGCTAATCTGAAACTTCCTGTGACACACCCTGTTTTTCTCTTGTTGGATGAACTATAAGTCCCTTGTTTAGGTTTGACATCACTTGTGTGTGTAGTTAATGGGGAGATTTTTGTTTAGTTGTGTGCTGGTTTGCTTTATCATTTATTTTGCCACTACTGTGTTCTTATCTTAAGATGCTTTAGAGTTGTTATAATTGATTGGATTATTTTGTGAGGCATTTATGTGCAATTGTAATCTTAGTACAGTGGGTAACTAAACCGTTATCATATTTTGGGAAAGGTTCGGTGTTTCTTGTAGTGTGCACATTAGGTACCTATTTTGTGTAGCCTGGCTGGTGTGCGGTCTAGTGGCATAGGTGGTGGAGTCCCGTTTGGGTTCGGGTTCTCTGTGTAGCCCGCTGGTATAGGATCCGGTATGTTGGCTTTGGTTTCCCCTTGCACTGACCAAACTCTTGTGGTCTTTGGTAATATACGACTAGAGGTTCGTGTTGATGATCTGTATGCACATTTGGGGTGACTTAGTCCCTTGTTAAGGTTTGACAATATGGCTAGTATAACTAATTGGGAGAACTTTGGTTTAGACTGGTGCTAATTTATACATGATCATGAATCTGCCACTACTTTGTTATGGCTGATTGCAGTAGATAGTTATACCCTGCTTACCTACTACTTGATTTTCATGTTATATTGTATTTATCTTGCTTATTATTGTAAATAAACCTCATTTTAGCATATCATTCTGTCCCACCCTTTTTCTTATTTTCAGTTGGCACCCTTCTTAGAAAGGACTGCTGACAAGGTGATGTCTTGTCATTTCTGACTGTTTATGACATACACCACAATTGCATGAATGTTATTGTTTTAGAAGGAGTTTAAATGATAAATTTAAATGGAGAAAATCGTAAATTAAATGTAATAAAAAACAAAATAAATATAAAGTCACCAATCTTGAAAATCCATGAGAAGAAACTTGTGAATAGGAAGAATCTTGTTGAAAAACAGGTTAAGAGACAATCACGCTCTCAAACTTTGGCAAGCTCTCATTTTCACTTCCTACCAAATGTGCCTTTCATTCAAGGATAAAAGATCAGTAGACAAAAGACATAATATATCAGATGAAAGTTTTAACAAGATGAATATTTTCAAGAAAAATTGTCTTGAGTATTACACAAAATTCTCTTAAGAAATCCATTTTATAAAAAACGATATTTAATATTACTGAAAAGGCTTTTTCTTTCTCTCTCTCTCTCCCTCTCTTTTAGTTCACCTTGATGGCAAATCTGAGTAATTTGAAAAGTAAATCCTGTAATTAAGTTATATGACGTTGCCCCCTCCCACCTACTATTATGGACCCGAATACTATGTCGCTAAATGGCAAGGGGTGCTAGTCAGGTGTTCAGGGCGGATATTCGAGGGAGAACAGAGACGGACAAACAAGCTAAATAACACCACGTGAAACTTTGATTTCTCTTAAAATCACTGTACTAATCAGATAAATAATCTATTACTCTAGTTCAAAACACTCAGTGCACTGGTGATCAAAATAAATAATAAAATCTACAATATCTCCAAACATCATCATTAACATATTTCCATAAAATCTCCAGCATTACACATTTAATCTCTTCTATATTAATACTCCAAACTTAATACTGTCATTATTGATTTAAGGAGTTTAAATAATAGTTTAAATTTGAAATGAAT
>JAHWFO010050606.1:436361-476918 GCA_023313115.1 Rhysida immarginata
TTTAATCAGACGATGGATGCACATTTCGGCAGCCAAGCTGCCTTCTTTCAGCATACAGGAGAGCTTCGATCAGAGTAGGCAATTAATGAATTTGTTATGAATTTTTTATGAATTTGTTAATATTTTTTAATTGGCTATTGTTTTCTATATAACATCTTGTAACTTATTCACAATTCATCAGAATAGCTTGCCTACTCTGATCGAAGCTCTCCTGTATGCTGAAGAAGGCAGCTTGGCTGCCGAAATGTGCATCCATCGTCTGATTAAAAACCTTATGTGGATTAGTGGTTTCCTCTCCTTTATTCTCATGAATTTAATATTACGCTTCATAAACTATACCTTTGGAACAGTACTAACCACTTGCAGCTGAATCTTGATAAAACTGCCTATATCATTTTTTCTCAACGAAACAAAAAATTTGATATTCCTGATTTCACGCTTAATTATAACTCCCGAATTATTACCCCATCAAAATCGTTTAAATATCTGGGTATTTACCTTTCACATAATCTATCTTGGGACTCTCATATTAACTTTTTAGCATCTACACTTAATTATCGTCTTGGTCTTTTTTCTCGGCTCCAGTATCTTCCCCCTTCTATCTTACTATTGCTTTATCATGAATTAATTCAATCCATGCTCTTATACGGGATTCAATTTTGGGGCTCTTCTTCTAAATTTAATCTTTTACGTCTTTACCGTCTTCAAAAGTGGTTCCTACGGATACTGTTAAAACTCCGTAAACCTCATTCTGTTTCTCAATTTTTTAATTCCGTCGGAATAACACTTATTTATCAACTTTACACTCTTAACTTAGCTATTTTTACTTTTAAAGCTCTTAATAACCATTTACGCACTTCGATTCCCCATTCTTTGTTTACTCCTGCTCCTTCCCCACTTCACAAAACCCGTCACCATAATTCTATTGTCTTACCTCGGATAACTCGTCTATATCACTTTAGGAGTGTTACCACTGCCAGTCTTAAACTTTGGTCTAACTTAACTCCTGATATTCGTTCTTCTCCGTCCACAGCCATTTTTAAGTCTAGATTATTGAATTTTTTAAGATAGGTTATTTGACTTTATCATCCATATTCTCTTCTTTTCTTCCTCTCAGCTTTCTTCTTTTCCTTTCTTTCTTTCTCCTTTTTCTTTTTTCCTTCTTTTTCCTTTCTTTCTTTTGTTACATCCCTAAATTTTGCCGTCATTTTTTGTTTTAACCACTCACCCAGGGACCTACCTCGTCGGCCTCGGCCATACTGCCCTTGGGTGGTTGTTTTGTATTAATAAATAAATAAAATAAATAAATATATCACCGATAATCACAATATTGATCTACATGCTGATAAATCGAAATAGTGTCAGAGCAACGGCCATCTGCTGCAAAAACGATGACCTATCAATAACCAATAAAATCAATAACCAGATTATATTGATTGATATCTCAATAAATATGCATGATAGCTCATTGAAACTCGCTATATATTGGTTATCTCATTAATATTCAGGGTGATTGGTTTTATTGATTATTGACAGGTTATCGATTTTGAAGATGAGTGCTGCGCGGCCATATATTAGTTTCTAGTGCCTCTCAACTTGCTAACTATACACTGTACTTACTGTGAATCCTCTACTATAATACGACCCCTTGTATAATGCGACTCCACTTATTCGGCTCAAAAACCCAGCAAAAATGCTATCCTCTTGTATAATGCGATCCCTATTTTTGACTCCTCACGAAAAATAAAATGTGCAAAAATATACAGAAAAAAAAACCTTTATTTTTAAATAATCTGGATCTTAAAAATGTAGAAATGTAAAAATGCATTTAAGTGAACTTTCTTTGTCTTTGTTCAAAATTGTATAAAGTTTAAATTCACCAAAATTCAATTCATTTTTGGGACATTTGCCCCCTTAAAACCATTGGAAGTTTATAGCCTTACATTAATATGGAAAGCTTTCCCACTCGCACATCGACTTTATATCAATTTTCTTAATATAAAAAAACAAGTAATCTTTATTCAGTTTAATATTTTCACTGCATAAGCTTTCTTGTAGGCTTTCGAGGCAGTTTGCAAGTACAATATAAGGATCTTTGGAAGAAGTTAGTTTCATATTACAGTATCTGTTGGCGACGAGAAATTCGAATAAAACGTGAATTAATATATTGTATAATGAACTGGAAGTGTCAATGCAATGTAATTCATGTATAATACACAATAAATTCGTGTGAATATCATCAGCACAGAAGGGAACTTCGTCGAGGCTGTTTGGATTTTTATAGGCCTACATTTCTCACTCTCACATCGACAAAAAAAAAAAAATAATAATTAAAAAAAACAAAAACAAAAAAAAAAACATAACACAGAACATTTCTTAATGAAAAATCAAGTAAACTTTATTCAGTTTTAACATTTTTCATAACTTGACTGCATAAGCTTTCTTGTAGGCTTCGATTCGAAGCAGTTTGGAAGTAGGCCTATTTGAAAGTAGCGATCTTTGGGATAAGTTATTTTCGATGTTGGTGACAAGAATTTCAAATAAAAAGTGAATTAATTTATTGTATACTGAACTGGACACTGTATATGCTGTATAATTAATCCTTATCACACGGTATATTCGTTGAGAATTTCATCAGGACAGTAGTTCGAAACAGTTTGGAAGCAGCGATCTTTGGGAGGAGTTATTTTGTATTAGATGTTGGCGACGAGAAATTCGAATAAAAAGTGAATTAATTTATTGTATAATGAACTGGACACTGAATATGCAATATAATTAATGTATAATACACGGTAAATTCGTGTGAATGTGATCAGCACAAAAAGCAACTTCGTCGAGGCAGTTTGGAAGTTTAGAGCCCTACATTGAGAGGGAAAGCTTTCTCACTCGCACATCGACAAAGGAACACAACAGTACATCAATTTTCTTAAAAAAAAAAAAAAACAAGTAATGTTTATTCAGTTTAACATTTTTCATAACTTGACTGCATAAGCTTTCTTGTAGGCTTTGGTTCGCGGTTCGAGGCAGTTTTGAAGTAAGCCTATTTGGAAGTAGCGATCTTTTGGAGGAGTTATTTTTGTATTAAATGTTGGCGACGATAAATTCAAATGAAAAATGAATTAATTCATTGTATAATGAACTGTATATGCAATATAATTAATGTATATTACGGTATATTACATGGTAATTTCATCAGGACAAAACCTCCTCCGGCAGCAGTCGTCGTTGGAGGGCTGATATTTATCCTCTTGTATAATACGACCCAGCAAATTTAGTTACTTTTTTAGGCCAAAAAAATTCGCATTATAGTAGAGGATTTATGGTAACTATAATTCATAAGTAGTAAACCGCCCTAGTCCACAATAGAACACAGCAATCGTGCATGACTTAATTACGTCTAAAACCTAATCAAAACTACCCACTATTTATTAACCAGCAGTATGTTAAACTTAATGATAAATAAATACTCTTTAACCACAACAAAGATTAAGTTGAAAAAATACAATATGGTAAATCTAAAAGCACTTTTCATCATTCAGCAGTCTGAAATCGATAGATACTTGAAGTCTACAGCGAACCAAATACAAGGGCAATATATATAAAATGATAGGAGGTACGCCTATGGGTTCATGCCTCAACCTTATTTTGTCTGAGATTTTCCTAAAAAAATTTTGAAGATATTTCGAAATCATCCTATTTTTATTTCCCCAAAACATGGTATCGGTACGTGGATGACATCTTTACTATTTTTGACACCAATAAATGCAGTTTTGAAGACTTCGTCCAACACATCAATAGTTTATACAATACAATACAATTTACATATGGATTAGAAAATAATTTTAAGTTTCCCTTTTTAGATATTTTGATTTGTAAAAATCATAACTTATTATCTTTCTTAGTTTACAGGAAGCCGAAGAATAAGTTATATTTTATTACTAATGATTCTAGCCACCCATGGAATCAAAAAGTACAGTAGAACCTCGTTTTTACGAATTTCAGGGGATCAATGAAATTTATTCGTAAAATCCGAACTTCGTAAAAAACAAACCTCCCCCCCATCCAAAAAAAAACACGTTAATTTTTAATAGGCAGTATTTTTAATACAAGTAGGCTTGTACACTGATTAAGTATTCGAGTTTTGAAAATATTTAAGAATTGTTGTCTGATGCATATTTGAAGTTATATCATTATTTAAGTAGTTTGAAAATTCAAAAAAACTGCCAAAAATATCGTCTGGTACATTTTTAGTTGCATACACATGGTATTTTAGAGTTTCTAAGGAGCTTTCAATTTGTGAGGATGTTGCTTTGAATGTTGTATTTTCCAATTTCTCGTCATTGTCATTTTCATGTTCTTCTTTGCCGGCATCTTTGATAACATCGCAAAGTTCGTTTTCGTTTAACGTCGGACAAGTTAAAACATCCGCATCAATATTAACAAACTCTGAGAATTTAGATTGAAAATTCAGCTTACTTTTCAGGATTTCCCACTTTTCAAATCCTTCAAATTCGCTAACATCATCTTCACTTCACTGGTCTGCAAGTTCAGGTTCACTTACGTTCAGCTGCATTACTTATGGCTCTCTCTGTTCGTTATGGCAGAAACTAGTCAAGTTAATCATCGATCACGACGGCGATAACGTAAGCCAAATGAACAAAATGCAACCATAATCAATAATCAATAATCAATAAGACGAAAACCTCTTGTCCACAACTGGATTTTATTCCGCATATACGTATTTCGAACTCTTTGAGTTCATTATTCAATGCCAAGTAAGTATTTGGTAAAGTTAACAGCATTTATAGAAGAAAAGCGGTCACCATTCGACCAATAGAAAACACTGTGAAGCAGTGACTAATGGTAAAAATGGAACACCTCTTTTTACAAAAAACGCGGACCTAGGAGAAATACTCCCAGGGGACCACGTTGAAATAATACAATAATAAAGTACAAACATAAAATCGATTAAATTGCAATTAGAAACTAATAAATCGATTCAATAGTAATTAGACAAAAAGGCTCAGAAAAAATTTTAATAACAAGTAGCCATACAAACTAAGAAATAAATAACCAATTAATCATTAATAAGAAAGAATAGAAAATTATCGTGGCTTTTTAATTATTTGTATTAACGTAGAATCTCCGATCGGGCCTGCGTCTCCATTCAACAATGTGTTCGGATCCTTCTTTGCAATTTCCAGTGTTTCATACGCGTCTAGTGCATTTCTGTTACTAACATGTCTTAACAATTTACAATCTTTTAATAGAATGTCGTGTCCCGTCTCCAACATATGTCTAGCGACTGCTGAACTATATGGGCGTCCAAACCTGGCGTGGGCCGTGTGTTCCTTAAACCTCTTTGTAACATTCCTGCACGTGGCTCCTCGGTAAATTTTCGGACATTTGCTGCAAGCGATCTCGTATATCCCAGACTGGGACAGTGGTGGAGTCTTGTCCTTGGGGTTTCCCAGGAGGTTTCTCAAAGTATTGGGGTTTTTGTATGCTAAAGACAAACTAGCTTCCTTGAAGATAGTACGCAACCCGGCAGACAGTGTTTTGTTATACGAGATGGGGATCCTGAGCATAGGGGTTCTTTTGTTGTTGAGGGTAGTGGAATCCCTGACCTGCTTAGTGAATCTTCTTCTTCGTACCAAATCACGAATTAACCCAGGATCATAGCCGTTGCACCTCACTATGTCTTGTATGCGCTTAATCTCATTAGAAATCCTGGCCTTTGACAAAGGAATATTCAGGGCTCTGTCCACCATGAAGATGAAGGCCGACAGTTTGTGACTCCAGCAGTGATTAGACTCTTTATGGATGTATACGTCGGTATGGGTGGGTTTTCTATGGATGTCGAACTCTAATCTGTTGTTATTCCGAATTATTTTCAAGTCCAAGAAGGGTATTGCATTGTCCTCCTCATATTCCACCGTGAATTGTATCGAGTTGTAGAAGCCATTTATATATTCGAGAAACCTTTCGACACTCATCTTACTGGTATCGATGATGGCAAACACGTCATCAACGTATCGATACCATACTTCCGGAAAATATTCGCCAACCAGACGAAAAAAATGCCACCAGGCCGCTCACGCAAAAAATTTTCACTTTAGTAAAATTTTTTACTACCAATTACAACTTCTACCTTCGTAAAATCCGCATTTCGTCGTAAAAATACTTCATAAAACTTAAAGTTTATTATACGGAAATTAACAGGAGGGGGTCGGGATTTCAGAATTACTTTGTAAAATCCGGAATTTCATAAAAACAAGGTTCTACTGTATCAACTTTTGTTTCCATGATTGATAAAGCGTTAAACTTACCTTTAAGCAGTTTGATTTTCGAAAAAGAGATCACACTAATTAAAAACAGAGCTGAACGGCTATAGCAAAAACACCATCGAAAATTTACTCAGGAAGAGGAAGAAACAAAGAATATGGACAAATGATCTCGTTACCATATAATAAGTATTACATTAAAGGTTTAAATTCGGTTTTTAAAGCTTGTAATTTATCCCTATCTTTTACTAATCTGAACCAGATCAGGAATTTTCTACAAAACCCAAAGATGTAATCCCACCATTACAAAAGTCAGGAATTTACAAAGCAACTTGTTCCAATTGCCCGATGTTTTATCTGGGGCAAACTCTTCACAATATACAGACCCGTTTTAAGGAACATCTAGCACACAAAATATATGGAAGAAGTGGTCAATCATCAATAGAAATCGGCAACGATTTTTCTTTACAAAATGTTAAATTGATAAAATCGTTAAATAAAAAATACCTTTTGCACGCTTTCGAATGTTTAGCCATTCACAGTGCAGATAAAGAACGGCTATTAAACGTGGACATGGGGCCAATAGAGAAATCTTCTCTAATCAAATGGGCTTCCAAACAACCCAATCGTTAACTTTTATATGGTGACCAATTCTTTGATTGGTTTTCGTTCATTATATATACCCAGTGTTTTTCAGATCTTCCACTCCTCGAGTTCGCTATAGGCTTCCTCGAGTATCGACTTCGGACTGCTGAATGATGAATGCAGGGCATTCGAAAGGCGCTTCCAGATTTACCAGGTTGTATTTTTTCAACTTAATCTTTGTTGTGGTTAAAGAGTATTTATTTCACTGAATAAAGGAAGCCAGATACTGTGGACAGACGTCAGAAGAAAAAAGAACAAACCACTAATCCAAATAAAATATTTAATCGGATGATGGATGCACATTTCGGCAGCTAAGCTGCCTTCTTCAGCATACAGGAGAGCTTCGATCAGAGTAGGCAAGCTATTCTGATGAATTGTGAATAAGTTACAAGATGTTATATAGTAAACAGTAGCCAATTAAACAAATTTAACAAAAACATTAAAAACAAACAAAAAGTTGGAAACGTTAAACAGGGATATGATTGGCTCGTCGTCCTTGGTCGTCGTTTGCTGGTCATTCCTCGGTTTGGGTATTTCTGCTATCGGTCAATTTCGGTAGGCTAATCAGTTTTCCAATGTTTCTCAGCTTGCCTCCTCCACTGGGCCTCCATCACTGTTCAGGAGTCTTGGGTCTCTTGTGCTGTGCAGGATGACGAAATCTTCTCGTCGGAAATCATGTTTCTGGTCCAAGATATGGTCCGCAAATCTAGATATACCGTATTTACCGTTCCTTATATAAGTCAGGTGTTCATTAATTCGTGTGAGCACAGCTCTCCGTTACTGCCCATAGTACACTGCCTCACATTTGGTGCAAGGAAGTTTGTAAACACCTGGTCAATTTTCTGTTGGTATCATATCTTTGGGGTTCCCCAGTTGTCTTCCCAAAGTGTCCGTGCTTCTGTAGGTTATCTCTAGACTAAATTCCTTAGCTATCTTGTCCATACCTCTATTAAGTTGCCGGTTATACGGTAATATAAATCTCGCCTCTGTTTTCTTATTTGCATTTAGTGTGGTGATTTCTTTACTGCTAATTTTCTTTTCTTAATGCTGAAAACAAGATGAAAGAAATCAAATCTATAAAAGAATTTTTTATACAAAATGGATTCCATGAAACGATAGTTGACAGCATCACAAAGAAGATAAAAAGAAAATTTCTAGCTATTGTCATGCAGGTGTGATCCATTTGTGACGGGACATGCACGATATTAATTTATCGTATAAGGCCCGACACTACAGATATGCGAAAGAAGCATATCTGTGTTACCACTAGAAATTATTGGCTTTGAAAATAAACCTGGAAAATAAAGATCGTATAGGGGTGATGCTCAGAAAGATCAGGGAATAAAAAGGGAATTGGGGAGTTTTGTTGAATAAGCTAGATTAACCAATCTTAGGGGTATGAAGGCTTACAGGAGAATAAAACTCAATCGAACCCAAGGGTGATTGACTGATCTCTCTCGACTCGAGCAAAAAAGCAAAGGAAGATTTTGCATTAGTATATCAGTAAAAAGAAAAAAAATTTTTTTTTTGTACTCATAAAACTTGCGTAATCGAGACAAGTTAGGAAAAGTAGGCCTAGAGCCTGCTTTCGTGTAGGGATTAGGGATCGAAAAATACGAACAATGAGCAAGAGAGTGAAGGTGTGGTGTTACCCAGACAACGAGAGAAGAAAGAGGAAGTTCCTAGAAAGAGAAATGAGAACAATAGAAATCAAGGTCAAGGTGGAGAGGAAATGATATGCAAAAGGAGAGAAAAAGACACAGAGGAGGTTGAGATTTCAAAGCGTGTAGTCGACAGCTAGCAGCAGGAGAATTTCAGCGATCGACAACCTGAAGGAGACGGACGAGACGCCGGCACCAGCGACCCAGGCGACCGGGTAGGCCTAGCAGATCCCGCATGACGAGGAGTGAGCAAGCGTGGGGTAAGCGAACGGGGTCAGGGGCTTTGCAACAGGTGACCAGAACGCAGGGGTACACGGCAAAAATCGGGCTCATGCTCCTTACGCCGGGGTACCTAAGTGTGTTCGACCTGTGCTGTCGATCTCGTCGTGAGCCGCTCATCGACTGGGCTTGAGAGCGAGGACGAGGAGGCAGCAAAGCTGAGCAGGCCTGACTGCATGGCGCAACCGTGGCAGTTTCGACACCAAGAGGGAGAGAGAGAGAGCCGGAATCAATGCAACCGTCGGAGCAGACAGCAACCGCAGCACCCAGGGAGAAAGAAGTGGGAGTCGACACAAACCCAGCGGGAATCATTGTACAGACTTTAGAGGCGTCCACGTACAGATAAGTGCACAAACTTTAATTACAGGCTTGTGCGAAAATATTTCAAACTACAGATTGTGTTATTGGTGATTCAGAAAGGAGGGCTGGGGTTGCCTTGAGATAAAATCACTCTTGCTCATTACGCCTATTTGTTAAGTAGAATAAATTTTAGTTGTTAAGCTTGTCGAGAGAGAGAGAGAGACAGTCTAATTATGAATTTTAAGGGGGTGATAAGTTTGATACATTTTGTCCTTGTTGTTTTTGTAAAGAATATTATTTTTTGTTTTCTTTAAGAGTGGGAGAGAATAATTCTTGAAGTTTGTAACAGTACCTTGTTGTTTTCTTTATTTTAATTGATGGAGTATTTAATAAAGGTGTTAGATATATATATATATTTGTTGAAGTTGTCTTGTTTAAGAAAGTATAAATTTTTTTTTATTATTTGGTGGGTATATAAGCATCACAATTGGGGTAAGAGTGAGAACATATCCTTGACTAGTATTTAAAGAAAGAAGAAGGGAAAAGGGAAGGAGTAATATTTTCTTTTAATTATTTATTATGATGGTAAACCCGAGCTGCAACCAGGAGCAGATTATTGATTAAAAGGGAGCGTGATAAAGGGAGAGCTAGTAAGTAAGCTTGTGTTTTTTTTTTGTCTGTTAGTTGTCATAATTTTGTCTTGTGACATATATTTAACTGGCCTTATTAAGAAATACGGGGGGAAGGAAAAGAGAATTACCACTATACGATCAATTAGGCACTTTTTTTTTTTTTTTTTTTTAAGAGTATTGGAGGAATAGCTAGAGTAAGTTATGCGATAGTATAAGAGTGCAAGCTAAGGTACAAAGTGCGTGTGTTTCTCCGAGTTGGGTATTGAGATCACTGCGGTTACACAAAAGGGGGGGGTGAGAGTCACTCGGACCCACAATTAAGGTTGTGACTCGTAGGAGAGATATAACGGAATAATTAGTGTTAATACACTAAACGAAGAAAAGAACAGTAACCGTTGGAGCAGTGACGTAGCGATACACAAGCCACGGAGAAACACAGTAACAAGTAGTGATTTAGACAGGCACGAGATTCCCCACCGTAACACATTTAACAACAAATTACGTATATTTTCGAAAAGAAAAGTAAAAATATTGCACATTCAGTTATATAAAAAATCATTAAAAAAAACAAATAGAAATATTAAAAAAATTTTTTTCGCATTATTTAGAAAAAATTTCTCCCTAAATTTTGGCTATTTCCAATTCGAAATTATTACATTTGTAATTTTTTAAAAAAGGTTTAAAACCAAGTATTTCAAATAGAAAATATTATTATACATTTTAATGTATTGTTTAAAAATAACCATTACTTTTAATTGATCAAAAAATTACTAATCAAAAGCAATTATATTCAAGATTACAAATATAAAATTTTAAACCAGTATATCAGTTATTGAATTTTTAAAAAAAATATTTTCTAACCCCCTGTAAGAAAATCATTTTCTCAAGAGAATAGCTGGCTGGGAAAAGGTTAAGCAAGATGGAGTTGAAACTATACCACACTCACCTTTACCTTGCTGATCACCTTGTGCCTTTAGAATTTAAGTTCATTATGAGGAAGATCCACAGGGTTAATAGTCACAAGTTTAAAAAGAAATACGATGGTCTACATAGTAAACTGCATACCTTAAGCAATGTACCCACCAGGTATTATAAGGGCAAACCGAAAGTAGTTAACAAGTTGGATGTTGTCATCAACAAGTCACAAGCCTCCTTTTCTCCCGAAAAAATGATATCTTGAAAATGGGTTAAAGCTCGCGTGTGATAATGCTAGACAAGACCTACTCGACTCTGTTTCAGCCACTCTGCAACGACATGCCTGTCTAAACCCTAGTATGAATGTCGACTTAAGGAACCGGTTACAAAAGAGGTTAACAGAAAATGCCCTAAACTACATGAGACCCAAGGGTCACCATAACTTAACATCGATCTCCAGACAGCTAAAAGAGAAAAACGCGTTTTACCTAAAGGACGATAAGTCTAACCACGTGGTAATTGTGGATAAAGATAAGTATTTTCAAGAAATCCAAGAAATGTTAGTTGTGGGTCCTTACCAAGAACTACCAAAATTAAACAAGTTGTGACATATGAATATGTCCCTACGGATATAAACCCATTTATATCCGTGTGGATACGTTACTTTATATAAATTTGATTCGAAATAAAATAAAACGGGTAGAAATTAAGGGGAAATCCAATAATAAAGAGGGGCACTGAACAATCGGGCTGAAAATGGGTATGAATACAGTGAGAGGGATGAACAAGTAAAGTAGCTGTTTTCATTTATTTAGAATATTTATTTCTCTTTGCAAGTGTTAAGATTTATATATACATTGGCAATTCACTGTGAACCTTAGAGAAAGGGTTAAGAACCATCAGGAAATAGGAAAAAAAAAAATTGTTTTTTGTGTGGGGGAGAGAGAGAATCGCGATAGGAAGGGAAGGGAAAATAGAACAAAAGGGGTAGAAGAAATTCAGGGAAATGAAAGTTCAAGGTTAGAGTTCCTTTGGGTAGAGAAAAGAAAAATTCTAAGAAAGAAAAAGGTATTTCTTTTCTCGGAAAGAGAAATAAAGAAAAAAAAAGAGAGTGAGTAAAAAGCAGTGTGTGGTTCAAATGAAATGTGGTAGTAGAGAGACGCGGTCAGACGAAAAGAGAGAGCAGAGAGATACAGTCAGAAGAGATGAGAGAGCAGAGAGACTCAGAGTGTAAAACAGAGCGTGGGATGAGTTTTGTGGAGAAAGAGAAAAATTAAAAAGTGTTCTTCTCCAAGCGAGCATCACTACGGTGGCGGAGAGCTTTTCCAGCCAGAACGAGCTGATGACATCGTGATAGCCAGCGACAGCGGAGCAGACGAGGTGCACGGGTGGCCAGCATACCGGAGCCAAGCCGAGAGCGACGACCGATGCGAGTAACGGGCGGACGGGTCGCCGGGAGAGAGCAGGGCCAACACCGGTAAGCTGGAGCCGTACGTAGCGTAAGCACTATTACTTGGTGGGGCAGGACGGGGCGAGAAGGCGTATCTTGTGGGCTTAAGCAAAGCGATTCTCGAGTCCTGAGCCGGTAGTAGTGGCTAATACGTGGGGCGGTTTCAGTGGACCCGGTGAAGCGGCGGCCAAGGAACAACGAGCGGCGATGGGCGAACGAACGACGTGGCCACCACGGAGGAAACCTCACGGGAGCAACACGACGGAGTCGGCGGAATAACAACGAAGGAGGCGGCTGCAACGGACCTACGCAAGCCGGGAGCAGAATAAGGCGAAGATAAGGTAGTGCATAATTTAATTGGGCCCAACGCGTGTGAAATAACTTTCCTTTTGTGAGAACAGTAACGAACGATTATTATCCAAAAGTAATTAGTGAGATAAGCACAGAATATAATTTGCTATTCAAGAAACTCTAATGCAAAGGAACTCTAGGATTAGTTTAATTTGACAAAAGGGGGTTAGGAAGGGGAAACTCTTAACGTAACAGTGAATTGCCAATTATTATTTAATTGTTATTATCATAATGGGATTTGAAATTGATTAGGCGTAGCCTTGTGTGTTATTTTTTTCTGTTGTTTTAGTCCAGCCTAAATACCATTGAGTTTAAATTTATGTTTTTTATTTATGTATGGTTTTGCAATAATTAACAAAATTCCTTTTTTTGTTTTGATTTTATATCTGATTTGACCTAGTAATAAATAGCTAGTGCCTGTAAGTTACATTTATTTTCACTCATTGTCGCCAAGCAAATTTTCAGCCTGAAAGGGAGGATATAATTGTTAAGCATTTATTATACGATCACGGGGAAAGGAGAAAAAAAAGGGGGAGGATATAATTGTTAAGCATTTACTATACGATCACGGGGGGAAGGAGACTTATAATTCTGACAATTACTGGTGTAGGTGTTGTTGGGTTAAGTAGACGGTAAGAATAGGTAATTATATATATCAATAGATAATAATTAAGCCTTCGTTTATTCCGTCACAAAGTTAATCACGGATACTAAGGACTGCATTAAAAAATGTGTAAATATCTTCAAAGACAAAAAACCCAGTGAAGTGATGCCCACCAATCCGATGCCCCCACGACTATACTGCCTTCCAAAAACACACAAAGAAGGCAGCAAATGGAGACCCATTGTGAACAACACTGACTCACCAACGGACCCTCTGGCAAGGTATATTTTGGAAAGTTATTTACTTAAGCTTAAGTTAGATGGACATGATTTCTCCGTTAAAAATTCTTTGGAGCTGTGCCAAAAACTGAACAATACGCAGTTGAATAGCGATGACGTGTTGGTCTCCTTTGACATTGAGTCACTGTACCCGAGTATACCGCTGGGAAAAGCCACTGACGCCCTTGACGATACGATGTACGACAATGATTGGCCATTGGGTGTAGTGATGGATGTCATACGAGTGATTAGGCTTATTGTGTTCAACAACAGATGGTATAAGATGACAGATGGCACCCCAATGGGGAGCAGCATCAGTCCATTCATTGCCAACATTTATATAAGGAAGTTGGAAAATCGTGCCATATCGGAATTTAGATACTTCCCTAGTGTGTGGGTACGTTACGTCGATGATATTTTTGCAATTTTTAACGCCGATGAAAACATTGAGCAGTTTTTATACAGTTTGAACAAATTGTGCCAGAATATCAACTTCACCATGGAATTAGAAGACAATGGCAGCCTTCCTTTCTTGGACCTCAGGATATCCCGGAATGACCAAAAGCTGGACTTCGACATCTACCGAAAAATGAATTTAGTAGCTAATGATATCAAAAATAGCTCCAATCACTGGCACCAACACAAACTCGCGGCCTTCAGGCACATGGTGTACAGAGCCCATACGATTCCTCTGAATGCTGAAAACAAGATGAAAGAAATCAAAACTATAAAAGAATTTGCTATACAAAATGGATTCCATGAAATGATAGTTGACAACATTACAAAGAATATAAAAAGAAAATTAGTAGTAAAAGAAATCACCACACTAAATGCGAATAAGAAAACAGAGGCGAGATTTATATTACCATATAACCGGCAACTTAATAGAGCTATGGACAAGATAGCTAAGGAATTTGGTCTGGAGATAAACTACAGAAGCACGGACACTTTGGGAAGACGACTGGGGAACCCAAAAATATGAACCCAACAGAAAATCGACCAGGTGTTTACAAACTTCCTTGCGCCAAATGTGAGGCAGTGTACTATGGGCAGTCACGGAGAGCTGTGCTCACACGAATTAATGAACACCTGACTTATGTAAGGAATGGTAAATACGGTATATCTAGATTTGCGGACCAGATCTTGGACCAGAAACATGATTTCCGATGAGAAGATTTCGACATCCTGCACAGCACAAGAGACCCAAGATTCCTGAACTTTTTGGAGTCCTACGCGATTAGCTGCGAAGACCCTGCAAGACTTCTGAACAGTGATGGAAGCCCAGTGGATGTTACCCAGCTGAGAAACGTTGGAAAACTGATTAGCCTACCGAAATTGACCAATAGCAGAAATAACCGAACCGAGGATGACCAGCAAACGACGACGAGCCAATCATATCCCTGTTTAATGCTTCCAACTTTTTGTTTGTTTTTAATTGGCTACTGTTTACTATATAACATCTTGTAACTTATTCACAATTCATCAGAATAGCTTGTCTACTCTGATCGAAGCTCTCCTGTATGCTGAAGAAGGCAGCTTGGCTGCCGAAATGTGCATCCATCATCCGATTAAATATTTTATGTGGATTAGTGGTTTCTTCTCTTTCTTTTCTTCAGTATTTATTTATCAATAAGTTTAACATATCGACTATCCACATAACTTTCATTGTTTCTTTAACCAGGAGTATGCAAATCATTCACCCAGCCAAAGGAGGGAAAGCTCGGCATTAGCTACAGTAACCTCATACAAAGTCACCAAAGCATAGACAGATGAACCAGTTTCAAATATCCCAATAAATGTCCAACATGACGTCTCATGTTCCTTTAATTAAAGCCTAAAAGGGGAGAACACCCTAACCCCGCCCCGGGCGTATTTTTCATACACTGATTTCTTTGCTCAATCTGGAACCCACCTGCTGTGTACCTCTAAACGTTATTACACTTTATCACGCATTAGCAGGTGTGCCACAACACTAAGGTAATGGTGTCCCGTTGATCAACACGTACTACCGGCCAACCTCTTGCTCAAGCGATAGAGCCAATCTGCCATACTGTTTTGGTGGACAGCTGGATACTTTGCATCCAGGACACATATACTCTTACGCTAGTGAACCTTATGCTAGTTACCCCATTCAACAGTTCAATGCTTGGGTAACGAGTTATATTTTCTCTTCCTCTTAACTCACCACGGTTGGGCATAAATAATTTCAGACTTACAGTCTCAGTCAAGTTGAGAGATCCTGGGGCTTATTAACATCTACATTTCACTTTCCTACACTGAATAAGTTATTCTCATCTTAGAGGTTTTACATACTACACTCCGAGTAATTGGGGACCTCCACGCTGGATAATAAACAGAAAAGAGTCACTCACCAGTGTGTTGTCATCTTACTGGACAGATACAAGGGAAAGCTTTCCTGCAAATGCAGGTCGACGAGTTCGAATGCGCGTGAGCACCGCCTATACGTTCGAGATACACTGAGCGTTGCAAATGTCTCCAGAGAAAACAGTTAGCACTCAATAGCAGAAACAGCAACAGTTGAACAAAATTTTTGATCAGTAATGAATAAACAGAACTAAATTTGAACTCCCCGTTCTATAAATCTCTGTGGTAATAAATACGCCTAAACAGCGGCATCGTCGTTAGGACTACACACATTTCGAACAGGAAACTATGACGAACAGCTCACATGTCCTTCCTGGTCGTTAGCCCAGACACAAAAAAAAAACAAAAAAACTTAAACATATAAACAGCGTCATCAAAATCCGGAGCCCCAACAATTGACTTTTGGGAGACTAGCATCATTTTCTCAGAATCTCAACTGAGAAAACAATACCAGCTCCCAACAATCCCGATCTCGCTGCCGAATAATGAGCGCAGCTACGGCGATCGCTAAAATAATATTTAACCATACAATAACATCTTCATAAAAAGAAAACAGCCTCTTGTCCACAAAATATTTATTCGATCATCCACAAATTTGATCTTCTTGAGATAATTATTCAACGCAATACAAAGGAAAATTCACAAAACAGGCTATTTATAAATTGAAAAGGGTGACAGTCCTTCCCCAAACCAACCAATCAATGAACGAGTTGAGCAGTCAATGAGAGAGTTAACCAAAACAGTTCAAAAGAACCAATAAACTCGACAAAAAGCAATACAAAGAAAAAAACATTACATGACACAATATCCGATCAAATCAAAATTATACAATACCAAAAATTTTTTTATACAATTCCAAAATATTCACAAAATAATTCCGAATTAACTATAACTATACAAATTCCAAAAATCTAAATAACAGAAAAAACCTCATAATTCTCAAACTCTTAATTAACCAAACAAAATTATACAGCAATAACCATTTTCTTCTTAATAAAAATCCAGAGAACATTTACACAATGTGGGGGAGTTTTAATAAAGTTGAATCGCCCAGGGGACCAGAATCGTTGTTCAATAATTGTTCAGGCTTCTTTTTTCCTATTTCTATCGTCTCATAAGCATCCAATAGAAGTTTGTTTTTCACTTGTTTTAGTAGACAGCAATCCTTCAACAACACCGCGTGGTCCATGTCCAACATGTGCTTCGCAATCGTCGACTTTTCCGTACGGCCGAACCTGGCACGGGCCATGTGCTCTTTGAGTCTCATCAATATGTTGCGACATGTGGTCCCGCGATAAACCAAAAGGCATTAGCTACACTTAATCTCATAGATGCCCGCCTGTGACAGTGGCGATGTGGTGTCTTTAGGATTACCTAGTAAATTCCTTAAGCAATTGGGGTTTTTGTACGAAACAGCAAACTGAGTTTTTAAAAATGTCTTAGAGGTTCTTCGTGAGGCTATTGTTGTAGGAGATCAAGTTCTGTTCTTTTGTGTCTTACTTTTTAGTTTAGTTGATTCCCTGACTAGCTTTTTGAACCTACGTCTCCGGACCAAATCCTTAATCATCTTTGCGTTGAAACCATTAATTGTGGCTACCTTCTGTATGTGGCCAATTTCAGCCTGAACCTACTATCAGTTAAGGGGATGTTGAGGACATGATCAACTAGGAAATTAAAAGCTGCCAGTTTGTGGCTCCAACAGTGGTTCAACAATTTATGTATATATGGGTTGGTTTCTGATGCACCTCGAATTCCAACTTGTTTCCTGTATGGATAAGCTTGACGTCAAGGAAGGGGATCATGCCATCCTTCTCCACCTCAACTGTGAATTGGATAGTGGGGTAATGGCTATTCAAAAAGTCGAGGAAAGAATGAAGACTCACCTTCTGTGTGTCTGTCACGGCGAACACATCGTCGACGTACCATAGCCAGATATCAAGAAGTATGAACCTGAAAAATGCAATTTAGCCTCAAATTTCCTCAAAAATTTCTGATAAAATTAGGCTCTAACAACTCCCCATAGGAGTGCTGGAAGACATATGGAAGATTTCCCCTTGAAACTAGAAATAGTTGTTGTGCACGCATAATCTGCAGATGCTAAGAACTTCCTCTATAATGGGTGCAATTTTATGAATTGTATAATTTTGATTTTGATCAGAAATAGTGTTATATAACATTTTTTCCTTTGTATTGTTTTTTGTTGAGGCAATTGGTTCTTTTGAACTGTGTTTTGGTTAACTCTCTCTCATTGGCTGGTCAACTCGTTCGTTGATTGGTTGGTTTGGGGAAGGACTGTCGCCCTTCTCAACTAATAAATAGCCCGTTTTGTGAATTTTCCTTTGTATTGTGTTGAATAATGATCTCAAAGAAATCGAAATACGTATGTGCTTGAATAAATATTTTGTGGACAAGAAATTGTTTTCTTTTTATGATGACATAGTTATCCTTAGTATCCTACTGCTCATAAAATAACTTAAACACAAGGTAAACTCTAAATCACAGCAGAAGTAAACAATTTCCCTTCATAAAACTTAAAATTACCCACTAATAACCCCCCCCCCCCCCACGCACTCATCAGGTGCCTAAACAAAAGAGCATCAGTTAATGCTCTGTTCCAATACCACCATAAAGAAAGCCTTAGCGCGCACGTAGTGACGTCATCGGAATTAGTCGAGCTAACCGCGAAAATTCAAAATCGAAACAAGCTTCCCTGTATAGCAACTTTTAAGGATTTTTATAACTATATAGCTACTGGTTATATAGGCCTATGTTAACAAAAAATTATGGTAAGCTCTTAAACCAAAGACAAAGTGAAAGTTATAATGTATTTAATACAGGTTTGAATTTTTAATGTACTTAAGCCGTATTAATTATTGATGGAAAAAATAAAATAACTGCCGATAGTAAAAATCATCAAGGCATGAGTGTATTAACCAGCAAAATTTACTAATTTTTTACTGCTTAAAACTAATTTTTTTTTTAAGTAAATATAAAAATTTGTTTGTGTATTGATATATTTTATATTTACTTAAAAAAAAAATACAACCTTAGATGTTTTAAACAGTAAAAAATTAATAAAATTTGCTGGTTAATAGATTGATGTCTTGATTTTTACAATCAGCAGTTTTGTTTTTTTCCATAAATAATTAATTTCCAAAAGTTAAAAATTCATTAATAAATTTATATTCAAATACATGCACTTTTATTATAAATTATTTTCCTTTCTTTTAAATATTTTTATTCTAAAGTTTTGAGAAGCAAAAGTATATTTTGAATTTATTTGTCATAAATGTAACTGAAACTGCAGTCATTAATATACAGGGTCTTTATAATTAAAGTTCCATTTTGGGTGACAAAGCCAAGCTCTCCGTCTTCAAATCTATCTTTGTCCCCATTCTCACCTATGGCCATGAGGCTTGGGTAATGACCGAAAGAGTGCGATCGCGGGTAAAAGCGGCCGAAATGAGATTTCTGAGAGGTGTAGCAGGTGTTACCCTACTAGATAGAGTGTACAGCAGCACAATAAGGGAATCTTTAGGTGTTGAGCCACTGCTTCTCCGCATTGAGAGATCTCAGTTGCGCTGGTATGGCCACGTGATACGGATGCCGCAAACTAGTCTTCCTAGGCAATTGTTATTTTCCAAGCCGGTGGGTAAGAGACCAAGGAGTCGGCCTAGAACCAGGTGGCTAGACTACATGGAGAATCTGGGTTCGAGTCGCTTGGATATTACCAGGGAGGACATGCGCCTGATGGCGGAAGATCGCGATCACTGGAGATCCTCCATAGGGCTGCTGCCCCCACAACCCTAACGGATAAGCGGGTTTGAAAAGTAAGTAAGTTTGACATGGCCACAAAAAAAAAAAAAACTACTGGACCAAAAGCTATAAAACTTGGTAATATTATACAAGAGGGCATGGGAAGTTCCTACCCAACCAAAAAAAAAAAAAAAAATTAGTTCAAAAGGTCACCACCAGCATGGAACGGTGCTCTATGCAATATTCGTATACGAAATTAGACACTAAGACTTGTTAACCTGTGTCTTTGTGTCTAATTTCGTATACGAATATTGCATAGAGTGCCATTCCATGCTGGTGGTGACCTTTTGAACTAATTTTTTTTTGGGTGGGTATGAACTTCCCATGCCCTCTTGTATAATATTACCAAGTATTATAGCTTTTGGTCCAGTATTTTTTTTTTTTATGGTCATGTCAAAATGGAACTTTAATTATAAAGACCCTGTATCTTAGATTACCGGTAACATAATGTTTTGAAATCTTGGTTTAATTAGTTTGTAAAACTATGACATTGAAAATATTTTAACAACAGATACCATTTTTATTATACCAAATAAAAGCTCTTTAATTTTTAATTTACATACACACAGTAAGTAATTAGAAGAACAATAGATATAATTATTTATTACAATGATCATAAGATACATTACAATGAACATCAAACTGTAGGTGTCATCAGGTCCAATTTTATTACTATTATAATTACTATTAAATTACAATGGGAATATAGCCTACAAAATTTAATGTTATGCTACAACCTTAACATATCAACTGCCGAAGTTTTCAATTTTCGTACATTTGATTTCTGAACAGTATCATTTTTGTTCAGTGTCATATTTTTCAGTAAAATATTAGTAGACATCCAAATGGTCATTTCATACAGATTTTCAACTTGACGTCCCATTTCACAGGACTGTTCAGCTACTAATTCTTGATTTCTCATAGCATTCATTGTTATGGCGATTACAAAAGCTCTTTGATTTTTTACATTAAATAAGCGTCTTTCATGGTGTTGTGACGGGACGTGCATGATATTAAATTATCGTGCACGACCCGACACTACAGATATGCGAAAGAAGCATATCTGTGTTCGCTATATTAGAAATTATTGGCTCTGAAAATAAAACGAAAAGGTAAAGATCTTATACGGGTGACACTCGGAAATATCAGGGAATAGAAAGGGAATTGGGGAGTTTTTGAATAAGCTATATTAATCAAAATTTTAGGGGTATGAATGCTTACAAAAGAATACAACTCAATTGAACCCAATGGGTGAGTGACTGATCTCTCTCGACTCAAACAAAAAAAAATTGTATTAGTATATAAGTAGGAGAAAATATTTATTCATAAATTTTGTGTAATTGATACAAGTTAGGAAAAGTAGGCCTAGAGCCCGCTTTGTTTAAGGATTAGTAGACGAAAAGTATGAACAATGAGCAAGAGAGTGAAGGTGTGGTGTTGCCCAGACAACGAAAGAAGAAAGAAGTAGGAACAATGAAAATCAAGGTCAAGGTGGAGAGGAAATGATATACGAAAAGAGAGGAGAACAGAGAGATGATCGAGAGATTTCAAAGCGTGTAGTCGACAACGAGCAGCAGGAGGAATCAGAGATCGACAACAGGGAGGCGACGGGCGAGACGACGGCACCAGCGATCCAGACAACCCGATGGGCCTATCCGATCCCGCATGATGACAAGTGAGCAAGCGAGGGGTAAGCGAACGTGGTCAGAGGCTTGGCAACAGGTGACGAGAACACAGGGGTACACGGCTAGAATCGGGATCGAGCTCCCTGAGCCAGGGTACCTAGTTGTGTTTGACCTGCGCTGTCTCTCTCGGCGTGCGCCTCTCATTGACTGTGTTTGAGAGCGAGGACCCGTGGAGGCAGCAAAGCCAGGCAGGCCTGACCGCTTAGAGAGACCGTAGCAGCTTCGACACCGAGAGAGAGAAGGAATCAACGCACCCCGACGTAGCGGCCAGAACCCGCAGCAGTCCGAGGAGAAGGAAAGTGATCGTAGCCACGTAATTCAGCTGAAATCATCGTACAGACATCAGATGCGTCAATGTAACAGATAAGTGCACAAACTAAAATTACAGGCCTGTGCGGAAAGTATTTCAGACTACAGAGTGTGATAATTGTAATAAAGAAAAGGAGGACTGGGGTTTGCCTCGAGACTAAGACATTCTTGCTCATTGAGTCTATATTAGATAAGCAGGATAAATTGTAGTTAGTAAGTCGAGAGAGAGAGAGACAGTCAAATTAGGAATTTAAGAAGTTAATTTTAATAGAGGACAAAGGGAGAGAGAAAATTCTAGTGGTGTAAGAATACACTAATCTTATCGTATGTAAAAGGATTGATAAAGTATGATACATTTTGTTTTTCTTTATTGTGAGATTTTTTTTAAATGAAGGGGAGGAGAATAATTCTTGATGTTTGTAACAGTTTATTTTCTTTTACTTATTTTATTGCTTATTTAATAAATGTTTTAAATATAGATTTGTTGAAGTTGTCTTGTTTAAAAATTTACCTTTAGAGATAAATTGTTGATATATAAGTATTACACTTTGGGTGCAATTGAGCGCATATCCTTGATTAGCATAAAGGGGAAGTAATTAATTTTTTTTTTTTTTTTATTATAAGTCCAACCTGCAACCAGGAGCAGAATATAGAATAAATGGGATGGTGGTAATAAAGAGAACTAGGGAGTAAGTTTGTTCTTTTCTTTTTTTTGTTATTGTTTGTTGGGATCCTTGTCTTGGGGTAAATTTAACTGGCTTTATAATAATATATGTGGGGGGAAGGAAAAGGATAACTACCACTATACTTTTAATTAATTTCGTTGAAAATGTGTGACGGTTATATTCAATTCTGAATTAAATTCTTAAATCAAGAATTAAGGTATAAAATAAAACCTGTTACATCTATTATAGTATTATAATATTTTATTATAGTATTCTTTTTTTTTTTTGCCTTTACTACATCACAGTGTTAAAGTCTCCAATGAAATTAATAATTTTAAATTTGTGCTTATATGTAAATCTTCAAAAATAAGAGCAATCGTATTTTATAGGATTCATTTAAATCATAATTGATTTAAATGTAATTGATTTAAATGTACAAATATATATTCAAAAATACAATATGTATTATCTTCAAAAATGTAATCAAAAATAAAATAATAATAATAATAATAATAATAATAATAATAATTTTTTTTTTTTTTTTTTATTCAAAGAACTAAAAACAATTACATTATAACTAATTATCCCGAAGCCTCATATATGGCTTGTATGGGATAATATGATATATTGCAACAAATACATGTAACTACAAAAACTAAAAAAATTCACAATACTATACTACAGACAAAATGACAATATTACTTGATCAGCAACATAATACTTTGCCAAAATAATTAATAATATTCTTTCCATCTATAATATGCTGCTTTTATAAATTTAAAAGATCTCAATGTTTGAATCCATTTTGGTACCGTATTAAAAAATGTTGGGATATAATAGTTTCTTAGCTTTTTACCATAATTATTCATAATTCGTGGAACAATAAAGGTTTGCATATTACGCAAATTACGCGTGTTTACAGTTTTATACAGCCAGCTACTCTTAAAAAAAATTTGCACAAAGATGATATACTGATATAGATCTTGAAATTTTAAGATTTTTAGCTTTTTGAATTTCTTATTAGTGTCTAACTTGTCATATATTGAATTTGTGCCAATTAGATTTATTATTCTTATTTGTAATTTTTCAACTTCCCTTGCAGCCGATGAGAATCTATAAATTGAAATACCATATCGCATCCTGGATTCAAAGTATGCTACGTATAGTAATTTTCTGATTTTTACAGGACAGAACCATACTACATAGTACATCATAAGTATAATTTTCCTCAATGTAGCACATACATTTTCAATATGATTTCTCCAACTTAAATTAGAATCAAAAATGAGTCCTAAATATTTTAATTCTGAGGCTTCATGAATTACAGCACAGTTACAGTGCCTCCATACATTTAATTTGGCACAACAATTTGTCTCATGAACTTTAATTCTTGTATTAAACATCAGTTCGTATCTTTTATTTGGTACTTTAAATTTCATAATATGCGTCTTCATTACATTTAAACTTAATCTATTATTTTTAATCCAATCAACAACATGGGATACATTTTTTTGACATTCATCCAATAATTTAGCTTCATCTCTGTGAACAATTGATAAAGCAATATCATCCGCATATAAATAAATTTTTCCATATTCAATATTTAATGGTAAATCATTCATAAATAAATTAAATAACATTAGACTTAATAATGATCCTTGAAATACACCACATTTTACTGAAGTGCTGCTGCTGCATCGATCCTTCATGCAAACTTTCTGTGCACGGTTGCTCAAAAAGTTTCTTAATAACAAACTCATATTTCCTCGAATGCCATATTTTTTGCATTCAGCTATCAATATTTCATGATCAACCATGTCATATGCTTTACTTAAATCGAAAAAAACCACAGTGGCATATAAACCATGATGAAAAGCTTCATTTAATTCATCTGTCATATGTGATAATAGCATTTGAGTCCGTTTCTTTTTCGTGTACCCATATAGTTGAGAGTGCATTATATTATATTTATTAAAAAAGGATTCAAGTTTATTTAATAAGAGGCATTCCAAAATTTTCATTAGAGATGACGAAATCGCTATTGGTCTGTAATTTGTACATTCCACTTTTGATCCTTTCTTAAAAATAGGTCTAACTTTAACTATTTTCATCTGGTCAGGAATTTTGCTAGAAATAAGAATTCTGTTATAGAAATAAGTTATAATAATAATAATTATTATTATTATTGGCTTCCGGACTTGATCTGAGTTTGGCTTCCCCAAACAATGATAATAATAATAATAATAATTATTTGTAACAACAACAGGGAAAGAGACCTTAAGATACACTGAAAGTCAAAAAGCCCAGTGTTGTTCCCCAACAGGCTTACGCCCAAAACGGGGTTAACGAAAAACATTTTAAAGTAAATAAGACAACTAAAAAGCCAACATTAAAAAGAATAAGCAATACAAACAAAGCAATAAAATCAAGAACGAAAAACTTAATATAAGCGACCAAGTAATACAGCTAAAAAACCAAAACAAAGTCTAGGCTCAAATAGGCCAGAGTCGAAGAGGAAAACAAAAACAAAACAAAAAAAAAAAACCCAACACCTGGGCAGAGGACGTGGACATAAGACCTAAAAAAAGATTAAGAAAAGAAAACGAACATATGACAAGGACCAACAGATCAAAAAAAAAAATAATAATAATAATAATAAGAAGAAGAAGAAGAAGAAGAAGAAGAAGAAGAAGAAGAAGAAAAGTAGCCTACTAATTGCTATTTAATAACATTGGTTCATCTTTTAATAATAATATTAAATCACTAATAAAATTAAACGCAAATTTAATTTAATAAAATTTTAAATTACTATGATTGAAAAAAAAGAATTAATCAATTAAAAAAAAATAACAGGTTTAAGTCTGCAACGATTATAAAAATGTGATATTTTAAAGCCAACATCTAAAAACTTGTAGTTCGTTCTAAAAATTTTTGTATCCAATGGGAGTCCATGCCGTGCTGAGGCTTTAGTGAACCTGAAGCCGACGCTTTCAAGAATTTTAGGCACATCTATTCTCCCCATTATAATGTGCTTCAAGATTCTATTAAGCGCTTTATCGGCAAGAGCCTCAATGGAAACCTCTATCTGGGAGTAAGTGATTTTAGTAGAGGCAGTTGTTAAATTATCAAAGGCTAAAGGAATTAGAGAATTGTGAGAAAAACCTCTTTAGTTTTCCTTCAAGTCGTAACGTTAAATAATTATGCCTCAAAAACCAAATTTCTATTCCGTAGCAGATTTTAGGGATAACCAGCATATTAAACAGCGCTTTAAAAGTGTTAAAATCATGAAAAAAAATTTTCAACCTAGATAATAAACCAAGTCTGGAAGATATATCAGTCAATAACAAGCGCACACTGTTATTAAACGTTCCAGAACTATCAAATATCAAGCCAAGATCTCTCATAACGCTAACCCGTGTAATACTCTTAGATGCAAGATGATAATTAAAGTATAATGGATTATCCTTTTTCGTACAAGACATAACAGTTGTTTTTGCCACATTAATATTAAGCATATTTCGCCTAAACCACTCATTTAATTTTGCAATTTGGCTGTGAAGAATCAGAGCATCATCATTGGAATCTATTCGACGAAAAAGCTTGAGATCGTCTGCATAGGCTAATATATCAACCAAAGCAAGATCAATAGACCCATCCAGATCAGTTAAATATAAAACAAACAATAAAGGACCTAAAGGTGAGCCCTGCGGAATGCCACTACTGGCAGCAACAAATCTAGATTTAATATCTCCAAATTTAACCTGAAAAGATCTTCCAGTAAGTAGATTCCTACAGAGAATACAACTTTGTGCAGATAATCCAAGGGCATCTAACTTGCAAATCAATCGATCATGATTTACCGAGTCAAAAGCTTTTGCTAGATCCACATAAATTACATCAAGTTGCTTCTGCTTATTCAATGTTTCAGCAATTTTCCCCGACAAATACGAAAGATTCGTAAAGGTAGATCGATGTTCTATAAAACCATGTTGCCAGGGAGGAAAAATAGGTTTAAAATAGGAATATAAATCTTTTGCTAATACAGATTCAAAAAGTTTAGCCGGATATGGAAGCAACATGATGGGTCGAAAATCCAAAAAAGATTTAGGCCGCTTAATTTTCGGAACAGGAATGCAAAAAGCCTGTTTTTAAAGTTTAGGTTAAACTCCGGTTTTGATTGTTAAATTAAAAATATATGACAACGGCTTAGCAAAGCATTCAATACATCCTCGGTAAATATATCCCGGAATACCCGAATGATCAGGACTGCGTGAACAGTCCACCTTACTAGCTTCGCAAACTACAAAGCTTCATATTATATTTCCCAAGAATAACACTAGCTATGTTCTCCAACTCTGAGTTGCTATGAGGATCTAAATGACAAACGCCATCATTAGACGTATTTCTCATAAAAATATCCGCAATACTATTCAGATTATTTTCACTATTTAATAAACCTTCGTAAGATCTCTCGCTTTGTGACCGTCCCAATAAACAGTTTACATTTTGCCAAAAGTTCTTCGGATTCTTAATAAGATCGCATTCAAGATCTTGATAAAACTTCCTTCTATCTAATTCTAACTGCTTTTTAAAGCGATTTCTAGCTTCGGAAAAGGATGCATAGTCGCTCAAATTATTACTAATTTTCCATTTCTTATGTAAATGCTGTTTATGCTTCCATAATACAATTAAATTATGTGAAAACCATTTTGGAAAAGAATGATTTGAGCGCCGAGTAATAACATTCCATTTTGGAATAAATTGTCCTATAATATGATTAATAACTCCATTTAGGGACTCTACTGCTTGCTCAGCCGAATCACACTTGTACACATCATGCCAACTCTCTTTCACAAATGCATTATAAATGCCGAAAAAATTAGCTTTCTTGTAAGTATATAAGTAGCTTATATAATGGCGCTGAACAAGGCCATCATAACAAACGGCGGATGAAATATATCAGGTAAAACTAAATGATCGGCACTATGAGTAATTTCTACATTTCTAGAGGAAAAAAACTTTATCTAAACAATAGCCATACTGATTTGTCACAAAATTATAGTTTGTTAAGTCCATATTCGCACACGCCTCTTCCATAATTTGTAGACGAGCAGCATGATAAAAAGAAATATTCGAAGACTCACAATAATTGAAGTCTCCAATAATCAAAAAGATTCCATTAATACACTGAGTTCAAATTAACCAAATCATCAACAAACTGATCAAATTCATCATTCTTAATATCTTCTGTGGCGTAGTCACTTGTGCAGAGACAAAATGTTGAGCGTCTGACAGCTTCCCGTAAAACTTAGTAATTAAAGTTCCAACTGGCCAACAGTTTGGGGAATAAACCGCTTCGAATAAGTCAGATGGCAACCGTAAATGAAATGAAGCGTAACCATTAAATTTGATTTTTAGTCGAGTTGGCTTGATTTCCATGCATTCAATATTCTTTGATCGCAAGTGTACCAAAATATCCTGTTCAAAAGTATATTCTTTGATCGCAAGACGAGAGATAAAAATTTCTTTAATATCAGTAGTTTCTTTAATTTCTTTAATAATAATAATAATAATAATAATAATAATAATAATAATAATAAAATATCTTTAAAAAGCCTAAATAAACGTTATTTAGCATTGATTTATCATCAAGGCTGCGCACTAGCCGCTTGGTGCGCGATTGTGCTGAGACGTAGAGTTGGTCACACTTACATCAAAGACGCCGCCATCGAGTTTACAGACTTGTTATTATTAGGCTATGGGTGAAGTGAAGGTAGGATAAAATAATTTTCATACATATTTGTGCAATAAAACTTGTATGAAACTAATAAGGAAGCTACATAATTTCATAAAATGCAGGTTCTGAATCAGTAGAGAGAAAATATAATTTAACATGAAAAAGCAGATAATGGCTATACGAGATCGACTTTAGGTTTCTAACTTCCGCACATCTTCGATTTAAATTAATTATACATTAATTAATTCTCTAAGCTAATTGTACTGTATTTTTATAGAGAAAGGTTTACTGTATAGAATGCAGCAGGTTTTGTTTCCTTAGACCTAATAATTAAAAAGATAAAAAATTTTATAATAAAGTCAGAAATAAAATTTTTTAAATTCATAAAAATTGTATTGGAAGTATAAAAAGTGCCATGACATAAAAAATGAGAACTGGAAGAAGAGTTTATTTTGCAGGAAATTCAACACAAAAGTTAGCAAATGAATCCAGGAGACTGAAATAAGCAACTGATAATGAAAGGAAACTAACATCTCTTTATATATACAAACAATGAGCCCTATTAGGGCTGTGATTGATTGTTATTAGAAGCCAGGAAACATGAGCCAATAGAAGCGCAGTCATGATAGTAAAGATATCTTCATGATTTTTATAGTAACTGGATATTTTAATTATAAAAAATGTATAGATACTTTATAAAGTAAATATAAGTTAAAGGTATTTAGGAATCAAAGATATTCATACTAGGGACTCACAAATGGTCGGTCACAATCAATTGCGTGATATTTACAGGTTTCTAGGAAATTTGCTAAATCACTACAAGGAAAGTGGAAAAGTAGTGCCATAGATTGCCTCTCACGAATCTAACAAATGATCATGGACAGGCACCCATACAAGATCGTTAAACAAGGGAAACTCCGTTGCAATATTTGGAATGCGAGGGGAATGGCTCGCAAGCGCATCGAGTTTTACAATTTCCTTACAAATTGGAATGTCGATGTTGCATTCGTGTGCGAGACGCACCTGAAATCTACTCAAATCTTCACCTTGCCTGGTTATCGTGTTTATCGCAAGGATCGGCCACTGGGTAATAATGCCAGCCACGCTTTTGGTGGAACAGCGATCATTGTTAAGGACTTATTATTTTTTGCTCCTGTTGAAATACTTTTGTCTTATTCTATAGTATATTAAAGTATATAAATTATGAATCCACATTGGGTCCTTCCATAACAACAAATGTAATGAGTTTAATTTCCTCCATTCAAAGAACCTAAAAAAATACTTTTATTAAATGATTATTAAAAATAATGAAAATTATTTTATAGTTGCATCTAATCAGAGGGGAATGGTTTCAAGCTCCCATCAAATCACCAAACATTGAATTTGGATGTGTACTGTGGACAATTGGACAGTTTGAATGAATCCATTATCTAGAAATGCCCAGAACTTATTAATAGTAAAGGAATTGTGTTCCATCATATACAATACTTTATATAAAGCTCTTAACCTTTTATTAATATCTCTTTCTCACTCTATTTTTCCTCAGCTTCACCCGACGCAATAATATGATAATTTTCATTATTTTTAATGATCATTTAATAAAAATATTTTTTTTAGGTTCTATGGATTGGAGGAAATTAAACTCATTACATTGGTGTTTGTTAACATTGGTGAAATTGGTGTTAACAAAATAGTAAAAGAACTGAATAAGTTGTTCTTCATGTGGATAGATATAATGTACAAAGAAATTGGTGTTGTTATGAATAAGTACATATGCTAGTCTGCGAATATGTGGATATAAAGTTGGAACAAAGAGCCCAGCGTGAAATTTTGTATTAAGCTTGGGAAATTGGCCACAGGATATTAAATTTAGACATGCACCCACTCCCAGTTCAGAGAACCTCTCACCCACCATCTATGTGGCGTGTGTCGGGAGTAGATGAGTCAAGGGTTCGGGACACAAAAGGAGTATGACGCAGGAACGAAGCTTGGGGAAATACACTTCATTTATTCAGAACACTACATCGAGTTCTCAAATGCATAAACATCAATCAAAACAAACTCAGTTACTAAGCAAGAACACACGTTGAGGAGCTCCTAGTTATAAAAAAAAACCCACTTAAAGGTACTTAACCATAATGGGGAAAAAAATTAACCTTAAAGGGTATTCAGAAAGGTGCCCGAAATGCACGTTCATGTGGTGACACTGCCTGAACAAGTGCGAGAGTCCCACATGAATACGAGCCACAGACAATGTAGCACTATCGTGCTGCGTCCTAGAGTGCACCTGGGATCCTCCGCAGCAAATATTCCTCTGTGAACGCTACATGCGTCCAATGCCTCTTTTACTATCTGTATTTAAAGAGGAAAAACACGGGAACCCGTTCATGGTAGGCCCAAGCACCTTGAACGAAGAATACAGCACCATCAACGGGTATTAAATATATCTGTTGGGAGCACGCTCACTTATTAGCACGCTATTTTCAACAGCCCCACGGTGCCAACATATTAGTGCTCTTATTACGTTACTCTCGCTTAGGCTCCAAGATAGGAGCCGACCATGAACCGTGCTGATTGAGCGGCTTAGTGGCAATGATTATTTACAGGAATCAAACAAACATCCCTTATTACAAATACAAGAGCAGCAATTTCTGAAACGTTTATTGTGAGGGGTGCACTACACTGTTCTCAATTACAGTTCGACGCTTCAAAATGTCACGTATTGGCAACTAAGTTCATGTGCAGGAGAAAGAGGGAGGGGGGGGGGGGGAGAAGGGAAAATAAGACAAAAACGCAGTTTGGCGATCCACAATGCCCGAAGGAATGCTATTTACTTTGTTCTTGGCTTCATGCAGAAAAAGAAAATAATAAACTTAACAACGGTTTACCAGGCTTACAGCAATGCTCCATCAACATCACGCTGCAAGACGACACAAGACGCCTCGAATTCGGAAACAGGATCAAATAAACTAACCGCCAAGTTACTACTCATTTCTAAACTTTAATTTATCATAGAAAATCAATGCGTAATCACTGGAAAAAAACTTTAAACTATTCTCTCGCCAAAATTCCCTTCTAAATTGTGTTTTTGGCCCAAGCAACGTTGGTTGGCAAACAACCTCATCATTCGGGAATTTTTGCCAGGAAAAAAAACAAACAAAATTTGAAAAAATTCCAGGAATTCATACAAACAATGCTTTGTTGGAAGCTGATCTTATCTTCTGAGAAATTACTACAATGCAACAATACCAGCCTCCAACAGAGCGCACAACAAACATATTACAACTAAAGACAAAGACACATCACAACAATCCACAGACGAAAATAAATAATTACTCAAGGTTCAAAACAAATCATCATTTTATTACATAAACAAGCATTTCTTGACTAACAAATCGCTCGCAATCATATCCCTACAAAACAACGATAAATGAGAGTGCAAACGCCACCTTAGCAATCACACTTTAACCATAATCAATAAACTATCTTACGAATTTTAGTTTTGCCGGATACATGCAACACCCACAACTGACATGGAATGTCACAAAATGTTTCGGCAAACTCATGGAGCTTAATATTTATGTTATTATTTAATTTTCATACTATAGTATTATTTAATTTTTACCTAATAAAAATTTAATTTCCTGTAAGTGCTCAATTTGTCCGATAATTAATTTTATACAGTTATTAATTTCATTTTGAAAATGAAGGATACTGAAGCGGTATAAGCAGTTTGGGGCAAATAAACTGAAATGTCTGGGCCCTCTGTCAACAAGATCACGTTTATAGTGGGTGCAATTCATTTTAGCCACTATATCATATTGTTTACAAAGATGTATTTAAATACTAATTTTCAACAGTAGCGGCATTTATTGTTACCTTCCAAGTAATTAAATTAATAACAAAAAATTTTCATTAATTGATTTTATTAAAGTTTTTCTTTGACCATTTATTTATTATCTCGACCAACTGAAACACCCGACGAATTTGTCTCCGACAAATTGACCGCCTGACCAACTGTTACTCTCGACGAATTGATGTTCAACGAATTGACCCTCGATGAATTGACACGTAACCTAATACTACACAACAGCCATTTTACGCATATAATGGTACCAATAATTTGGCTGCCTTACATACAAAATATTTGACAATAGTTTATCATGTCGAGACAAGATTCCCAAGTCTTTACTGGTGACCCACAGGGAAAGTTATCAATCAACTACAACTGGTGGATTCTTTAGGTTCTGGCCACAATTTGATGGCAGGCACAAAATGTGTACTTACCAGGGCACACTACTGACTTCTTACTTTGTAACACATTAATAGCAGTCTTGGTTCAACAAGTGCATCAGCTATCCTCAAAGATCATCCATTTTAGTATCTTCTGTGTATCCATATTGAATATTTTTAATCTAGTAGGTTCCATAACCAAATGTCCATATTGAAGATTCCATAACCAAATTAACTTCTTTTGGCATCTTTATATTAATGGGCTGATTGTTGGAGACCACTCAAAGATACTTCTTGAAGATCTTTCTTGCTCATTCTGAATTTGATGGTGAAAATTCTATAAATCCATTTGATCCTCATTGGGTTTTAATTCTTAGCTAACCATTGTCGGAACAGACAAAATACAGTCAGATAACACTTTCATGACTTGGTCTATGGGTGGGTGACATTCCAGAACCAGAACTGGGCCTTAGCTTAGTGAAACCAAATGAATTTTTCTTGGGCACAAACAGAGGCAGTCACAAGTAACAACATTCATATTGGTTGAATGCAGAAACAAAATGTTGAAAGGTTGCTTGAACAATGAACTAAAAGTGCTTTATCATAGCAAAACTGGAATATGCATTAAAGTGTAAAAAAAAAAAAAAAAAACAAAAAAAAACACAACCACTTAGCATAGAAGAGGATTTAGAGTAAGTATTTTTCATCAGTGAAGCACAACACCATTGGATGCTATGGCTGTATCATGTCATCACCACTTATATTCCAAATAAGATTTCAGAATTAGCACATATGTAGATAGAAATACGAGGGGCGATTGATAAATAAGGTCTCCATGGCTGTAACTTTATTTGTTAACCGATTTTCAAAATTCCTTTTGTATCTTATACTCACATTTGTCCTCTATGTAATGCACTATTCACTTTTCGACATAGTCCCCATCCCTTTCCAAGCATTGCGCCAACGCGTGACTAGTTGGGTGAACCGTCGGAGAGGATTTCCGGAGTTGTTGTCGACACCAGAATTGAATGGCAGCGTTTACCTCGCCATCAGAACCAACTCATGTCCCTTAAGGGGCTCTTTCTTCTTTGCGAAGTGGTGAAAGTCGCAATGTGCAAAGTCTTTCATTTTTGAACTGCAATTTTTCATCTTTGAACTGTAGACGCTGCAACGCCTCTGGTGTATGGTGACTCGTGTGCAGGTGGACCTTATCGTACTCCAGAAGAGGGTCCAAAGCTGCCATTCAATCCTGGTGTCGACAACAACTCCGGAATTCCTCTCCGACGGGTTCACCCAACTAGTCACGCGTTGGCACAATGCGTGGAAAGGAACTATGTCGAAAGAATCTTTGAAGTAATAAAATGGAATGAGTCTTATATCAAGTCTTAAATAAACATTGGGTAAATATTGAATATACCCACGCGGTCTGTTAAAAATTGATCGCATGCAACTTTTGACGTCATTTTGCGCATGTGCCTTGCAGAAGGTGCTAATAGTGCATTACATAAAGGACAAATGCGAGTATAAGATACAAAAAGAATTTTAAAAATTGGTTAACAAATAAAAAAGTTACAGCCATGGAGACCTTATTTATCAATCGCCCCTCGTAAATAAAAAAATTTCTCTGATTTTGTTCAAATGAAATATCTGGCTTAAGGAAGTTTCTATCTTAAAAAATTCAGATTAAAGAAGTCAGAAATGTACATGTATATATAAAATTATTAAATCAGAAAGTAAACTTACCGTTTGTATAAAACAAATTATACGACACAGAATGGCCAAAAGCTTTTCAACAAATTCAGTAGTGAAGCTAGTTGGTAAAGAATTTCTGATTTCATCAAGCAAATCATGTGACGAGGATTTGCGAAAATCCAATCCTTTCTCTAGTTCTGTTAATGCCTTCGACAAATAATTTAGAAGCTAGAGAAAACAAGTAAATACTCTCATGAGATTGAATTAAAACCACAGAAGATCAGTTAAAGTAAATGAAAATAACCTGATTAAAAACATCTAGTTTCTCATTGCTTCCATTAATATGAAGTTCTTCAGGCAACTCTGAAGTAGGTTTTGTTGATGATACTTGTTCATTATCAAGATAGGAAGAATCTAATGTAAAGAAGAATATGCAAATAAAAAAAGCACTTTTTAAAAAGGTGACAAAATTCATACAAATAAATAATTTCGATGATCCTACAATTTAAATAGGTCCTGCAATTACAAAACGTTTGCAATGTAACAACATTGCCCTACCCCCAGGATCATTGAAATTCCACATATGAGATGGACAAATCAACTACCCACTTTATTTTTTTATTTTTTTTATGAACCTGCAAATTCCATGATCAAAACATGGGAACTATGGAATGGAAACCCTGTAAAGAAAGGAAATTAGATATGAAATACCAGATCATTTATGCGTCGCAGGCTTCAAATAACAAATTAGTAGGCACCCCCTTTTGCTTTAACGACAATCTCCACCCTATGAGGAAGATTTTCCACCAGTTTTTGGTATTAAGAAGTTGGAATTTCCCTTTATTCCTGCCTCAGAGCATTGGCTAGTTCAGTCACGGATGAAAGACAGCATGGTCTGGCTCATAGTCGACATTCCAATTAATCCCACAGATGTTCAAATGGGATTGAGATCGGGGTGTCCCAGGCAGGCCAGTCCATTTCTTCAAATCCGTTGTTTCGAAACCAGCCCTGTACAGATCTTGTTTTATGGCGAGGAGCATTGTCATGTTGATACAGAAAAGGCCCATTCTTGAACAGTTCCAACAATGCAGTACAAAGTAGTGGTCAGAGACGTCTTGATAAGCAACAGCATTCACCGTTCCTTTTAACAAAAACAACTGGCCCAGTTTGAACCATGAAAAAGAGCCCCATACCATGATCCCACCTCCTCCAAACTTCAGTGGGTACCACTCTCTCACACTCCAAACACGTGTGCGCACACACACACACAGGAAACGTTTTTCCAGTCATCTTCCAAACCCAACTTCATCGGACCAGGAGGATTGGTCTAATGAAAATCGGTCTAAGGCCCGTTTCACACTGCTGCGGACGGTCTGCACGGACGTTACATCTGCACCCGCATGTGATGTTTCACAGTCAAGCAGATGACTATAGCCGAAAATAGCAGCCCAGTTTAGGCTATAAAAAAATATCCCGGTTTGAGGGTTTAAAAATGCACATTGCTGGAAAAATACGAGTTGAGCTTGCTGCAATTAAAGGCTGTCACAGAAAAAGAAATGTGCGGTCACAGAGAAGGTTTTGCTCGCTGGAATAATAGGATAGTTTCTGGCAAATAGTTCAGGGTAAACGGAATGTAGAGATTGTTTGTTGATATTAATGTTGTACAGTATTCAGTTTTGAATAAAGACATGAGCAATTTAATTTCGGGGCCTTTTAAATATTCATTTGTTAATCAGTAAATAAAATATGATCAGGAAAAAAAAAAGCAACCGGACAAAATGCAACTCCTTCAGTTCGAAGCAGTTTTGAAGTTGCCATATTTTGGAGAAGTTATTTTCATATTAGCTATTCGCGACTGATTGTAATTTATTGTCGTTTAATAAAGAAAACTGCAAAATTCAGAATATGAATGCATCCTTATTAATCGATGTTTTCATATAATATCGATACATCGAATGCCTAAGAAAAACACTAGTTATTTTCCAAAATTCAGGGGGAAAATGAATAAAATGCTAAAATCTTACTAAAAAAAAATAAATAAATAAATAAAATAAAACCCTAAAAATAATAAAAATCTAGCAAAAATTCAAAATCACTAAAAAAAATCTACCAGTTTAGTAGAAAGTAAACTGAAGCTCATAATCTCTTCATCTCCAAATCTCTTCGTTTGCATGCGGACTCCACGTGACTGTGAAAGCAACACTACTTTTAATGGCATTTACTGATGCGGACGATTCGTACTACTCTGATTATGTAATAATGTATTACTTTTCATCGCAGAAGCCTTCTCTCTCGGTGGTTATGGTCTAATAGCAGATTAAAATGACTGAAAAATTTCCACTGAAAACGAATTTAAAAAAAAGAGAGAGAGAGAGAGAGAGAGAGAGAGAGAGAGAGAGAGAGAGAGAGAGAGAGAGAGAGAGAGAAAACTTCTATTTTATGACTTCTGCTTAATTTTACAAAACAAAAAAAAAATAATACATGAGAATTTTTATACTTGTGCAAAGGTTTGTTAAGATGTTTCTTTTTTGGCCTACCACTCACTAAGAGTAAAGGCCTAAGTGCTAGTTTCAGAAACTCAATTTTTTTTTCTTCCTGAAATCTACTTTAAAACTCAGGATTCGAAAAGATATGTTGAAATTTTAAAAAAAAATTTCCGTATGTACATACAGGTAGATCCAGTTATACGCGAAACATATGTTCCGCGAAATTGCAGTGTATACCGAATTCGCATAAAACTGGTTCCATTTAACATGTACAGAATAGAGTTTTGTTCTCATAAGCATTAATTATTTTTTTGATATAACATAAATAATTGTGTTTTAGAAGTATAGGACTAGTAATACAACAGTTTTCTATTTTTTTAGTCTTAAAATAGCACTTTATTTTATTTTATAAAACTCAAGATACAGTGAAATACTCAAAGTACATGTACACGTACAACAAAAAGAAGTGTCCACAATCTAAACTTTATATTGCTTTGGGTTCATTTGTACCAGAAGATTCTGAAGCCGTTTCCAACAGCAGGGGTCGGAGCATTATAAAATATTTTTCAGGACATACAGGGTGTTTCAAAATTATGTACAATAAATTTAGTGACATATTCTTCAGGTCAAAAGAAGACAAAAATGTTCTATAGCACTTTGTCTGGAAACGATTTATTTACGCGATACAGCCAACTAAACCCATGGCTCCAAATTACAGGAATTGTTCAAAGTGCCCGCCACCAGCTCGCACGCACGCACGCTTCGGCTCGTTGCATGAGCGATCGTCTGATGTCATGGAAGAGTTCGTCGCCAGCATTACGAACGGTTTGGCATGCATTTTCAATTCGTTGTCGCAGATCCATAATGTTAGGAACTTCTGTGCTGTAGACAATAGTTTTCACATGACCCCATAGAAAAAAGTCCAAGGGATTAAGGTCGGGTGATCTTGCAGGCCAGGCTACCGGTCCACCTCGACCTATCCACCAATTCGTGTATGCAGCATTAAGGTGTGCTCGCACAACATAGCTGAAATGTGCTGGAGCGCCATCATGCATGAACCACATGTTAGATCTTATCAAAAGAGGAACATCTTCCAGTAACTCTGGCAATGCATTCTGCAGAAACAAAAGATACGTTCGCCCAGTCAATCGTGGCGGCAACGCATAAGGGCCAATTAAATTATTTCTGACAATTCCAAATTTTCACGGAGAAATGCTCTTGATGCGCTCGAGCTCTGGTAACATGCGGGTTAGCATCTGCCCAATCGTGCTGGTTGTGAGAATTTATTATTCCTGTCTGGGTGAAGGTTGCTTCGTCCGTGAAAAGTATCTGGCTGAGACAACTAGGGTCTGCAGCATGACGACGTTGTAGCCATTGGCAAAATCGTTGTCGGTGTGGATAGTCCGTTGGGTTAAGTGCCTGAACCAGTTGCAGGTGGTATGGATGCAAAAGCTGACGGTGAAGAAAGCGCCAAACAGATGAGTGCGGAATGTGTACCATGGAAGAAATACGACTGGTGCTTGTCTGTGGTTCATCATGTATGATGTCAATTATCACATCCCCCTCATCCGGAGAATGTGCTACAGGCCGCCCTTGTCCTGTTTGACGGCCAAAGGAACCACGCTCCCTCAAATGTTTGTCGACAGATACAAATGTTCGGTTATTTGGCAAAAGTCTATTCGGAAAGCGTTCTTGGTAGAGTCTTCTTTCTTCCACAGCATTTCCGTCCGCAAGACCATACATTAGGTGCATGTAAGTGTATTCTGCACTGGAATACGTGTACATGACTTTTTTTTACGGAAATCGTAATGCGTATGTCAAAGCACGCAAACGTTCTGAAATTGATATTCCTAGTGGATGTACAGTAGTGAAACTACAGTAATGGAAACAACCGTACACAACTAATGGAACAACCCTAAAGTAGGTTTAAATGGAACAAACCACTCAACCTAGTGTTGGGTCGAAACGCTGGAACTGCTAAAATATCGTCCGCTAACTATCGTGCTTCCCTTCTGTATGATATTGGATTACTCGCAAACAAATCGTTTCCAGACAAAGTGCTATAGAACATTTTCGTCTTCTTTTGACCTGAAGAATATGTCACTAAATTTATTGTACATAATTTTGAAACACCCTGTATAAAATAAATTTCAGGACAAGTTTTAGTTTGCAATAAATCAAAGTTTTTATAGTGAGGAATTTGAAGCAAAGAATCTTAAATGTATGGATTACAGCTAGTGCATTTGAAATTTTAACTTGTATGATTTAATCAGTGACTGACTTTCTGTTTGTGTTATTCCAAGAATTAATTATTTTATTATATAGGAAAGAATTTTATTTTAATTTCGTAATATGCGTTATAATAACTTCGAAGTTACAATTTAAATGGATATCACTAAATGGTTGATCAATGTTGTCCTGGATTTTCCATTAGAAAAAGGAGTCTTCGCGTCCAAGAGACAATAATGCCATTTTCAAGTTACAACGGAGCAGGGAATTTCCCTCGTACTCGGAAGGAGCCCTAACCAACGTGAGTAACTATTCCAATAAATTGTTGATTTCTCTATCGAACATATTTTTTGCTCGTCATCCTGTTCATAGTATCTTCTAGATTAGACAATTTGCCATGATGTTGGTACAAGTTCTCATTGACACCTGTCAGGATAGTGATATACTTTATTTGTCGACTCTCAGGATTCACAATATTACGCAAGTTGTATTTTATCCCCATATAAGAAGTTCTGTTGTGCTCAGTTAATTACGGGATGCGTCATCCTTCTTATCATTTAGAACTGCCGTTCGATTTGTCTTAGCTGAGGTTCTTCTGCTAAGTCAACTTTTGTTGACTGTCAGTGACTCTAATGTGAAAATTTGCTCGGATGTAGACTTAAGTTTTTTTTATTTTGATGTTTGCTTTTGTTTATTAATCCATTTATTCAGTCTTTTTTTTTATTTTTTATTTTTTTTAGTCTTCACTGACTCGTCTGTCGCCCTTGTCTTTAATTGTGGACTGCTTCCGTGAGAGCCTCTGTTATATGTTTTTTTTTGTCTAAATTGTTCTTGTTAATCCTGATTATTGTACTTGTCTTTCACATGACTTCCTTGTGTGTGATTTTTTATTAGTGGATCTTATTTGTTAATATTTTTCTATTGTAATTTGTTTAAGTACTTATTCTTTATTCTTTTCCTTTAGGTGAGGCTTTTCCGGTGGCGATGGGTTCTATTGTTGTTTTATTTTTTTGTGAATTTTTTTTTTTTTTTTTAATTTAGCCCTTTCCCTTTCTTTATTTACTTTTAGTTTTTGTTTACTGTCAAAGTTTTCTTTTCCTTTTCAAATACTTACTTACTTATTTACTTTTCAAACCCGCTTATCCGTTAGGTTCGCGGGGGCAGCTGCCCTATGGAGGATCTCCAGCGATCACAATCTTCCGCTATCAGGTGCATGTCCTCCCTGGTAATATCCAAGCGACTCGAACCCAGATTCTCATGTAGTCTAGCCACCTGGTTCTAGGCCGACCCCTTGGTTTCTTACCCACCAGCTTGGAAAATAACTGCCTAGGAAGACCAGCTTGCGGCATCCGTATCATATGGCCATACCAGCGCAACTGAGATCTCTCAATGCGGAGAAGTAGCGGCTCAACACCTAAAGACTCCCTTATTGTGCTGCCGTGCACTCTATCTAGTAGGGCAATACCTGCCACACCTCTCAGAAATCTCATTTCATAGATTGTTTTGCCAAGATTCTTGTTCTAGTTTTTTTTTTATTTTATTTTTATTTTTATTTTTTTTACTTCCCTTTCCAAATAATTAGATATTTTCAGAATTTTATAGTGTTTGGAAGTATCACACATAGTTTCAGCATCTGTAGCGGTCTCTGGTGGTCTGACGTTCTTTGACACTGCTGCTCCATTGGAAGTTTCTGAGTAGTGGTAGTTTCCAACAAAAAGAGTTCCTCTATCTTGCAGTTTCCGATCTTCTTTGGACCCCTGGATGTTTTTGCGCCCTTGATCATTCTTCCAAAGCCCAGTTCTTCAAGCAACTGTTTGTTCTAATCTTGTGTATTAATTAATTTTTCTTTACTTTTTTTTGTTGTAATAAAGGAAATATTTTATTTGGAATTCTCCACCTAATATCACTCAAGAAGGGGGGG
>JAHWFO010050606.1:477018-503172 GCA_023313115.1 Rhysida immarginata
CTGCGAGCGCTGATGTCGCCGCTGTAGCTCGCTGATTGGCTCTTTAACGTTTCGAAACCGCAAAATGCCACTTCTGGCTTCTGTATCGGAATTAGTATGGAATGCACACAGCTCGAAATTTAAAACTCAATAACGTTAAAACTTTTGACACTTTATCGCCAATTTTTTTATACATAATATCGATGTATATCTAATCTTATAAATAATTTTCTTATGCAGCTACATATCTCAAATGGCTTGTATATTTCAACCTCTACATTCATTTTCTAGCAATATGCAGAATATTTATCAAAGTGTAAAAAAAAAATGACATTTAGACTTACTCAGAGCACTGGAGCATAAAAGGAGAAAATTTTCATATTTCACGCGTATTAACACTTCCATTACACAACACCGCAGTCCAGAACGGGAAAAAACAAATCAAAACACAGCAGAAAACACTTTGCTTTCGATGTCTTAATTATTTATAAAAGGAATTAGGAAATATTATAGTATTTCACTAAAAAACCGAGCCCTTGCAATCGCCCTCCCCCCCGTCGCTACGTCACTTTTGGCTGCGCCATTGCATTACGTCATAAACCTCGCTAAGAGAACAAAGGAAACTTGAACTTCGCGCCGTTGCTCGTAATAGGGGGAGCTAGTCACGTGGATAACGCACGCAATAGCTGTTTGATGCTATCAAATGAAGTGTTTACGTTAGCGAGCTCAAATTACAATTAGACATAAATTCAAATGAAAATTCACAGAAAAATAACTTACAAACGTATTTTAAAAATTTCTTCATCGTTCTGTAGTGAATAAAACCACCTAAAATGTGACTATTTTCATTTTTTGTGAACTTTCATATATAAATTCTGAAAAAATTTTGAAACTGCCTATTTCATTTCTGTGACATTATTTAACGATTTCTATTATTTTTTCAAAAAAAGTGAAATATATTATATGAAAATGAAATAAATGCTATAAACCAACAAACATCTCTGATTTATTACAAAAATGTTTGGTCAAAAAGATCATTTATTAATTTACAAAAAAAGTTTCCCGAGTTATCACAGAAATCACCTTTTCCTTCAAAAAATGGCGTGGCGTAAGACGGTTAAGGTTTTATTGTTTAAATATTTCTCTGAGTATTTAAAAAATGAGGGGTTGGTCGTGCTAAATATTTCTATCACTGCTACTTGGCTTCGAATTTAATTTAGTTTTTCCTTGGGCAACCAATTAAATCAGCTCACGATTAATTTAAGTTAACATAGTTGTCTTAGAAGGGGGGGTACTCTTAAACACAATCATAACTTTAAGAAAACTGACTATAAAATTTTATCGGGACCAGCGGGGAAGTTTTCAGGACGTTGCTGTAGGCTCAACGTGTAGAAAAGAATTTTCGTTTCTGCACGTTACAGTATGTATGTAACCTATTTTGTGCAGCTAACACCTCTGAAACTGCAAATAGCAGAATTGAATAAAAATTAAACATGCTTAGAGAGTACCCTAAATTGTTCCTTAGCATATATAAAGGTCGTACAACAAATGAAAACTAAAATTATTTATTTTATCCAAAGTGTATACAAGGAATTTAAAAATTATTGATGAAAATAATTAAGAAAATTCCACAGCCTGTTTACCCTGACGCATTAATTATGGTTCCGATTGAATTGAAAGTCCTACACCATCAAATTTATGTTAATGTTTACCTTGAATAAATATTTAATTTTGTCGTATTTCTTTTATTATTAGTTATTATTCACATAAGTATTTAAGTTATTATTTAATTTTTACACTCTAGCATTATTGTTTACCTTTTAGTGTTATTTTCCGTAAGTGAATAGTTAGTTGTTTTTCTTTTATAGTTATTAATTACAAGAATTTCTCTGAACAAGAACGATACTGAAGCAGTTAGGTGTAGTAAATGTCCAGTGTGGTAAATGTCCGGTGTGGTAAATGTCCTACACTCGGCATCGCCATCTTGTTTTTGAGAATTCACTTTTGCATCAGGTTTTGGAGACGAAAAAATGAAGGGAAAAAAGGAATTAATGTAATGTATATTGTATATACTACATAATGCACTGTATATTGTATATACTACATAATGCACTGTAATATGCGGTTCCCATAATATGCAAATATATTAAATATATGCTAATTTCGTTTCAAATTCGTCAGATTGTAGTTCGTTTGAACTTCCCAAAAAATAATATTTGAATTTCTTCTCACCAAAAGCTAATAAGAAAATAAAAATAAAAATCTTCAAATAAAAAGTGAATTAGCATAATGAACTGTACATTGTATATACTGTTTAATTAATGTACTGTGATGTACTGTAAAATTTATTTCCCATCAATTTTCCGTTGCCATAAGCTAACTTGGGGGGGAGGGGGTGTTTTCAAACGAACTTCAATCTAACGAATTTCAAACGAAATTAGCATATAATACTTAATATACTTGCGGTAACCTATACTTGCATATTACAGTACATGGTAAACCTATAAAATAACGTCCCCAAGATGGCAGACGTCGGGAGGGCATCTGTATAATTTAGTACTGACAAATACAAAATTTTAAGTAACTTTACTTATTTTATATATATTACTTATAAAATTGTTTGTTCAGACTCAGAAATATCTAGTTCACATTTCCCATTACTGCATTATTGCCAATTTGAATATCTTAAGCTTTAATTTCATCTTTTTTTTAATCGAATCAAACAAACGGTAATGCTTTAATATAAAAACAGCTAATACAGAGCATATAATTATTGTTTTTTGTTTAAAAACAGTAATTCGTGAAATATGTACTTCATAAATTACTATCAGGAATAAATGAACAAAATTGTGAAATATATTATTTCATAAACTCCTCATTTATTCCTGTTACTCGCGGCAGCGGCCATCTTGGGGACGTTACTTAATAGATCTTTGCAAAAGTGAATTCTCAAAAACAAGATGGCGATGCCATATCTCCTAAAATTGTCCAAGATCGATTTTAAATTTTAAATGAATATTAATTACAGTACTTAATGCATGAATACATAATATATATGTAATAATTTCGAAAAATGAACATACGAGAATAAAAATTCGTACAATAAAAATTCATGTAAACTACTGTAACTGTATTTTTGCCTTTTTCAAAATGAAATGAATTTTTATTTATTTTTTTTTAATAAACCACCATCTGTACTGTATTAAGAAACTTTTTGAAGAATCATACGATAATGAATCGGAATTTTAAGTTTTTTAATTGTATAGATCCAGGTTATAGATTTTTCAAATTATAAAAAATAGATTTTAAGAAGTTATGAAAATAGGAAAGAAAATTCCACAACCTGGGTCTTTTTCCGATTTAAACATGTGGTTTAGCATGTAAAAAATCCTCATAGACCATTCTTTATTTACTGTTATGAAACTTTGTTTAAAGCTTAATATTAAAGCTTTTAAATCCTTTCTATTATTTACGGGAGGACGTTTGCTTTCCTTTATATTGTTTTTGCCAACAATTCTTTACTACATAATTGTATAGAGCTTTTTCAGTACACGTCATCGTGTCAATTTGTGATGTCATTGACACGAAGAAAGCTTATGCCGCCATATTGGATAACAAGCAAGCAGGTACTCGCTTTCTTTGCTATCAGTTCGCTACTCGCACACGCTTTGGAAATCTTTATACAATGTCTTTTTGCTACATCTTAGGGTGAACTAGAGATAGATTAAAGTCTTTTTTATAGAATACCTGTGGTTCAGAGGCACCAAGATAAGCTAACCTTCGAAAGAACGGAGAGGAGAAGAGCTTGGTTCGCCGCGGTTAAAAGAGTTAGCACCTCAAGACTGCGACTGTATAAAATACAAACGTGTCTGTTCCTATCATTTCGATCATTTCTTAGAATGAGATTAATCTGGATACTGCATAAAGAAGACGCTTGTTTAATTAAATAAATGCTGTTCATCGTAATTTTTCCAAAGGAGTCTGTTGTATCAGAAATTGATAAAGTTCAGATTAGCGTCCCACAATTTTTTCGGCTGACATCGATCAGCCTCGTCACACGTGTAGGAAAAAATTCCGTGTGTGTACGTTAAATGACTGGCGGCCAAGCCGACATGAATGACCAATGGTGGCCTGTTAGCTGAAGTTCATCGCCACGGAACTTTCGTGATTTTTTTTTCTTGCATACATTTCTTAAAATATAATTTCCAGAACATGATAAATCATTTACATATTAATTAGATATATTACGATAATAAATTCAGAGCATAAACGCGACAGAGCTGATCGATGTCAGCCGAGAAAATTAGGGGATGCTACGCTGAACTTTTATCCTGAAATTTTACTTTCGGTGTCATTTATTATTACATACCTTGCTATAAATGAGTGTATTAACGTTAATTTGTTTGTAGCAGACTTTGAGGACCTAGCCACATAAAAAATTCTTGTTTACATAGAGTCATTTATAGGCCCTCGTTTCTTTGCGTGTGGATCCAGCTGTGCTTGTGGACGACGTAGCTTGAAATTTCGATGAGATCCAACGAAGGCAAACTGCTTTCCTCTAAAGTAAACTCCTGATTTAATAGGGTATAAGGATCAATACTATTAATATCAGCAATTTTTGTTCAAATCTCAGTTGTGCGTGGATTGGGAGATTCGTGTAATATGCCGTTCTTGCCATAGCGACTAGCGTGTGCGAAGCGTGCTTGTTTCTATTGGCTCATGTTTCCTGGCTTCTAATAACAACCAAGCACAGCCCTTCTGGGGCTCATAGTTTACATATATAAAGAGATGCTAGTTTGATTTTATTTATCAGTTGGTTATTTCAATCTCCTGGATTCATCTGCTAACTTTTCTGTTGAATATCCTGCTTGATTTTTCTTTTCCTGCAAAATAACTCTTCTTCCATTTCTCATTTTTTTTGTCTTGGAACTTTTTATACTGCCAATACAATTTTTATGAAGTTTAATTGAGTTTCGTGTTTGAAATAATTAATTATACTTATTAATTTTCTGCTTTATGTAATATTAACTCGAAGTTTTTTGAGTCCTGCATAGTAGATACCCCGCAGAGTATACAGGGGTGGGGGGCTTCCAAAATATTTTTTACATAAAAATGGAATTTCGTGGGGAATCTAGGGGTGCGGGTATACAGAGGTGCGGGATATATTCGCGAAAATACGATAAGTTTCTTCAAAATTCCGCTTATTGGGGCCCATTCCTAAGAATCGTTTTGTTTTTTAATGTGCACATTGACCAATACATCTGATGTGAATGTGGATAGGCTTAAATAAATTTCCAATAATAATTAGCTATAATTATTTCATCCTTAGCTAAAAAGAAATTCTCAAATTAAAAATTACTTCACCAAATCTCTGTTCAAATATTTTGTTTTCAAATTTGAAATAATTTTGATTACAAATTATTCCCAAAGAATTTATTATATCGTTTCTTGTATTTTTGTCTATATTGTTTGTTGTTAATATTTCTTCTATCATTTTTATAGTCTCTTGCACATTAACATTGGTGTACATATTAGTAATATCAAATGACACTAGTTTAATTGCCAGTTTCAGTTTAGTTTGTTGTATCTTTCCAAATACTTCTACGGTTTTCTTTATTGCATACGTGTATTTTAAACCTAGATGATCACGCAATTGTGCCAAGTTATAAGTCGGACAATTTATGTTGTTCACTACTGGTCTTGTTGGGTAGTTCTGCTTATGTACCTTTATTCTAGGTTTCATAACAGGGACTGACGGATTCAGGATTCTCATTTGGAACTTTTTACCTTTGAGCAATGGAAATAAAAGACTTTTTGTGAGATTTAATACCAGTCTCTGAAATCTAGTTGTTGGGTCTTTTTTCGTTTCCGTAAAATTGTTCTCTTCAATGAAAGTATAAGTTTTCTTTTTTAAAGAACAAATCATTAGATGATCACTGAGGGTTTAATAGTACGCCTTACCTCAGAATATTCAAATTAATGATGAAAAATAGGAAAGAAAGGTTCCTCAGAATAGCCAAAGGTTCCTGGTTCGATTCCGGGCTGCGGAATTTTCTTTCCTATTTTTCATCATTAATTTCTTTTTTAGTTCTTCCTTTTTTATAAGTACTAATATATTACCTTTATCTCCTTGTGTAACCGCGATATCCTTATTCTTCAGTCTTTTTTTGCAACTTTATTAATGTGGGGAATTCGTTACTTTTCCTTTTTTCATGATATTGTCCCATAATTTTACCGATTTGGAATCTGCATTCGACCCTTTCGTCTACTTTTAAATAGTATTAATTCCTATTTCCACTTCACTTGTCATTTTCAAAATGTCTTTTCTATTCCATTGTCGCTTTGTAATCAATTATAGTAAATTCTTTGAGAGTAATTTGTAATCAAAATTATCTCAAATTTGAAAACAAAATATTTGAACTGAGATTTGTTTAGGAATGGCCAACCCAGTAAGCGGAATAATGTCCGAAGCATTCTTGCAGAATTTTGAAGAAACATATAAAAACAGATTAATGAAAGAATATACAGAGGTTGAGTCAAAATAGTTGCCAATAACCACGCAAACTTTTAAATGGGCACCAGACAGGAAGCACTCATTGCTTATCTTCAAAGTAGAGTCCATCATGCTCGATGGTCTTCATCCAACGATCAGCCAGTTGGCGGATGCCCTCGCGAAACCACTCCTCCGGTTTCTGGGCGAAAAAGTCACACACGGAGTCTTCAACCTCACTGACCTTGGCGAAGTGCCGTCCACGCATGAAATGTGCCATGGACCGGAAGAGATGGTAGTCGGAAGGTGCCAGATTGGGGCTGTATGCTGGATGTGGTAGAACCTCGATTTTTTTCCAGCAGTTGACGACACACATTCACCCGATGTTATGCTTGCACGGGCATTAGCTCGTGGGGCACAACTTGGAGGCTCCTGTTGACCTTTCCCATGACGTGCAGATGCCGAACCATACTAGATTGTGATGTCCCAATGTCTGCTGTTAGTCTATAGGTGGTGCTGCCTGGATTGGCTTCCGCTTGTTGCTGTGGGGCTGCGAGATCCACTTCTTTGGGTCTTCCTCTCCTTGGCGCATCTTCCAGGACCATGTCTCCAGACGAAAAGAGGGAAAACCACTGTCGTGCTGTCAATTCATTGGTCACACTCTGACCTTCCACCCTGTAAATTTCGGCAGCTGCTGCTCGCGCACTGGTCCCCTTTTTCCAATCGTGACGAAGGAGCCCGCATATCACCAATTTTTCTGCCATATTTTTACACTGGCTGACGCAAGTGACACAATGTCTATGGCATTCAAATTCGTACTGACATTTCTTCCCACTCTTTTCTCTTAATAAACTGCGATATACCCTTGTGCTAAATGGTCTTCGCCCAGAATTCGTCAAACTCTAACCCCCCCCCCCCTCCCAAGTTGGCCACTACTTTTGACTCAACCTCTGTAAAGTAATTGAATATATGAGATATGTAGATGATAGCCTGTGGATAATTGAAGATGGTATAAAATTGGAAGAACTAAAGAAAAAACTAAATATCTTAAACAATAACATACATTTGAGTTAGAAACCCATAATGAGATTAATTTTCTAGATATAGATATAAGCAAAGTAGAAGAAAATGGAAAATTAATTTTTGAATACAACTTATACAGGGTGAATACAACAGTCTGAACCCCCCTTTTATTTTTTGAACCGAAGCAGATATGGCAATTTTGATAAATCCAATGAATAGGAAGTTGTTGGTGGCCTATCCCATGGTGCACTTTTCATCATCCCAAATATGCAAATTAGGACGCATTCAAAATTTATCTCAAAAACCATAAGAGATAGAGAAAAAAAACCAATTGCAAACTTGTTCAGCATAAAAAATCAAACAAAGCAAAAATAAAATCATCCAAATCGGACCAACCAATCACCCACAATCACGTGGTGAACTATTTGTAGCTTACAAACAGTCACACAGCACAAGGGAAACTGAATGCTGATATTTCCACCATGTAAAGCACGCAAATCAAAAAATTAACATAAATTACCATACTCACATTCACTTTCATGCGGAAAAGCAAATAAAAGGCATGTTTCAGCACACAGAAGAGAGAGCAATTCCAGGATGGCAAGCTACACTGTTCCGGAAATGGTCAACATGATTTTCTGCTTCGGAGAGGCAAGCAGAAACCTACATGCTGCAGTTAGGTTGTATCAAAACTGATACCTTAACGAACGTCATCCATCTCGTCAAACAATGCGTCACATTATTCAAAGATTCGAGGCTACAGGGAATGTTAATGCAGAACGAGGACGACCAAGGGCACAAGGCGGCGAGGATACAACAACACTAGTTCTCGCTGCAGTTGCTGCAAATCCCCATACAAGCAGCAGAGCAATTGCTGCAGATGTTGGGTGCCATCAGAGAACTGTTCTCAACATTCTATATGCACATCATTTTCACCCATACCATTATTCATTATCACCAGGAGTTACTGCCATTGGATTATGTTGCTAAGGCCGCCTTCTGCAACTGGTTATTACCTGCCTGGATGACAATCCAAACTTCATTCATGAGGTGTTGTGGACAGATAAAACCCAGTTCACCAGGGATGGAGTTATCAACAGGCACAACCATCATCATTGGGCAGACGAAAACCCACGGTGTCTGCGAGAAGCAACTCATCAAGTGAACTGGAGAATCAATGTGTGGTGTGGATTGTACTGTAGTATATGGGTCGTGAAATTTATCAGAATAATGAAACAGACAAGTCAAGGTTTAGGATTGGATAGATAAGAGTTTAATGTTTACAAATAAAGGCTATCATTTACATTAATTTTACCTACACAACAAGCAAAACTGCATAATTTTGGTGAAATACAAATATAAAACATCCCTCAAACTTATCTTACAATAGTGTTAGGTTGCAATCACATATACTCTGTTATTAATATAAACAAAATAAATTCCCATAATATAAATCATCCAATAAAATTACTTTAAATCCTCCACTAACATAATGACAAAGTTCACAATATATAAAAATGAGTTTATTTATTTCATTCACTGTATCGTTTCTGGGTGTCACTATTGCCCTAGAACAAAGCCAATGATAATCTCTCTCCAATAAATTTTGATCTCCAACATTAAATTATAATAGGTATCTCTGGAATTAAGAATGACTAAGCAAAGACAATGCAAAACAAAATGAACATAGCTACCTTACATACTGGGCTAGGAAGAGTTCGATGGGCTGGAAGAGAGGATCATCTTAACTGGATGAAGACTGATTCTCGAATGAATTCAAGCTTCGCGCTTCCCCCTTTTATATTAGCTGCCAATCCCGCAGTGAATTCTGGGATCGCCCTCTGGTGGCAAGCCTGGAAGTTCTCACAACACTTCCGGAATTCTCAGTGATAATACCGTTGTCGAAGGTATCGAATCTCTATCCTCCCAGCATGCATTGCAACCACAATTCACAAATTAGTACATAAAATTGGTTCCAAACATAATAAATTTGCTTAAATAAATTCCAAATGTTATTAATTATCAAACTAGGCACTAAGTACAATAATTCTAATACAATACAGAGTCCGTTGACAAGTTAACAACTCAAAATCATATAATAGAAGCTTCGACGGGCGATAGGCCTAACGGCCGCATGGGGAACTTCGCTATCGCAGAGGGGTTTTGAATCCGTCATGGGAAACGATCGATCATGACATCCAAGGCATAATTTGGCTGAAGATTAACACTATAACTTATCAAGGTGAGATGACGAGTTCTTTACAAATAGAAAGCATAATGACAAATGGCTTTGTAACCATACAAAGGATCTCAGAAAAAAAAATTCTTTAAATAACTGACATATGTCACACAACTTTCCCTTAGATCGGAAATTCTCCCCCTTTTGTGTCCTTCTGAGTGTAGAAGTCTATAATCCAGTCTTGGTCCTCTCCTCAGGGAGTAATGGCACTCTCCCTCTGATGGTTCCTGATCGTCTTCAGAGTCGTGGGCATCTCGGTGCTCCTGAACATCTTGGATTTGGTTAGGTCCTGGGCTTTCATCGATACTGCTTCCCGGTTCCCCAGACTCCTGATCAGGTATCAGTTCCATGGGAGGATGGGACTGCTTTGCATGTTCCTCTTCTTCAGAGTCACGTTGAGGTCGTTCAGGCCTATTGTGGTCAGGTGCGTGTCTCGCCTGCCCCCTGCTCTGCTTCCTCCAAGTCGGCAATGATATGTCTTCCTCCTCTCCGCCAGACTCCTGTTCGTCAGCTATCCGGCGCTTTCCTGTTCTCGCACTGGGTCGTCTCTTGATGTTGTTCCCATAGCAAGGTTTTAGCCGGTCTACGTGTGCCACTTGCTTATCTCCTTTCCAAATACCCTTAACTTCATAATTAACGTTGGAGATAATCTTATTTATGCAAAATGGCCCCAAGTACCTATGCCCCAGCTTGTTTTTTCTTCCCCCTTTCCGCAACAACCAAACCTTCTCCCCTAGAGCATACGATTGCAACCTACCTCTATATTTGTTTCTTTGGGCCACCCTTTGGCTTTATTCTCTTGACTAATCCTTTCTGCCTTCTCTCTAGATTTTGCGAGTCTGGCCACTAATTCAAAACGGTAGTTCTGAACAGAGATGTTCTTCTCAGAACCCTCCTCCCAAGATAATGGCGTTCTAGGGTCGAAACCATAGAGAAGATATGCGGGCGCTTCTCCTGTGTTTCCATTGGGGTTTGTGCGCACCGCAAACAGGGCCTCCTCCAATCTCTCGTCCCAGTTTCTAGAATCATCATCGAACAGGGTCCTTAAAATTTCAATAATTGACTGATTGAGGCGTTCTACGAGACCGTTGGAATTAGGTCTGTATGCAGTTGTATGATGTAAATCAATATGTAGGTCCTCACATAAGGCTCTAAGTAATTCAGAGGTAAAGTTGGCACCTCGGTCTGATATTAATTCCTGAGGTATCCCATACCTACAGATGATACGTTCTAATATGGCCTTCGCTACCGTGAGGGCGGACTGATCAGGGAGTGGACATGCCTCCGGAAATCTGGAGAACACGTCCACACATACAAGAATGTATTTATTCCCGTTAATGCTTTGGGGTAACGGACCTATAAGGTCTACCGATACCTTTTGGAACGGAAAAGAGGTGGATAATCCCTCCTGGAAAGGAGCCTTTCCTTTGCCAAGCTTGCACTGTTGGCATATGCGACAATCTCTGATAAAATTCTTGACGTTGCCTTCCATGTTGGGCCAAAAATACCATTTTCTCAGTGACCCCAAGGTCCGACCTACCCCTTGATGACCAGCCAAACTATCTGAATGAGCCTTCTCCATGATTTCCTGCCGCATTGACCCACCTAAACAGTTTGTTTTGCCCATGAGGACCTCCTTTCTTCAAAGCCCTGTTCTGAACAAAGAAGCCTTTCTGCTTTCTCCTTCCATTTACTAGTGGGGACATGAATGGATCTTCCTTTTGCGAGGCTATGATCTTATCTATTAATACACGGTTATTCAATTGGATAATAGCCTGGACTTCTTTGGCAGGCAACCTAGATAATAGATCAGCTATTCCGTTGTCTTCCCCTTTCACGTGCTCTACCTCTAGGTTGTACTCTTCAAGTTCAAGCGACCATCTAAGGAGCCTTTGATTGGAGTGTTTCAAGTTCTTAATAAACGCCAGAGGTTTATGATCACTCCGAACTATTACCGGAAAGCCCAGAACGATGTGTCGAAACTGTCTGAGGCCCATCAGGATAGCCAGAGCTTCCTTCTCAATGGTACTGTAATTTAACTGGGCCTTATTTAGTTTATAACTATAGAAGGCTATAGGCCTGAGGCATCCATCTTTGATTTGATGGAGCGCGGCTCCGGTGCTCCAATCGAGGCATCGGTGAACAGGATGAACTCCTTCCCGTAATCAGGCGGGACAAGCACCGGCTGACTGCTCAGGACCCTTTTTACCTTCCCAAACGCCTCCTGACATTCCTCAGACCATTTAAACCTAGTTCCCTTTTTGGTCAAATTAGTAATGGACAACAAGGTATCTGATAAATTATTATCGAACGGACGATAGAAGTTTATTGCCCCTAATAAAGATCTCACTTCCTTAATGTTTGAAGGGGGGGAATCCTTTCAATATGTTCCACGTTTCCGGGATCGGGTTTTATACCTTCTCCTGAGATGATGTGTCCCAAATACTTGACGTTGGGAACACAAAAGGAGCACTTTGTCCTTTTTAATATCAAATTTTTTGCCTTGAAGACCTTCAGAACCCATTCTAGTAGAGCCAAATGCTCCTCGAAGGAATCAGAGTAGACCAGGACATTGTCTTGAAATACGTATATACCTCTCCCTAAGTATTCACCAAGAATGTCCGACATGAAGCCCTGAAAAGCAGAGGCAGAGTTTTTTGCTCCCTGGGGAAGTCTGGTCAATTGAAACTTTCCCCATGGTGTCTGGAATGCATAACACTCACGTAGACGCTCCGCGAGAGGGATCTGCAAATAGCCGGAATTTAAATCCAGCACCGTAAAATATACTTTTCCATTGAGACTCTGGAAGATCTCATGAGGTCTGGGCATGGGAAAGTCCACCCCTTGAGTAATGCTGTTAACCTTTCTTAAATCTAGGGTCATGCGTATGTCACCATTGTCTTTCTGTACTATGAATACAGGGAGTTCCAGCGGGAATTGCTGGGCTCAATAATGCCTGCCTCCCTGTATTGATCAATACGCTTCCTAAATGACTTGAGGTGCTTATGGGGTATGGGGTATTGTCTGACAAAGACGGGATTTGTTTTGTCAATCTCAAAATCCACAACTACATCCTTAACCCCACTCAAAACCTCCACATCCTCCCCGAAGCAATCAGCATATGTATCAATTAGCTTATTAATCAGACAATTTTGCTCTTCATCTAAAATGCTCTTTTGCTGAGAGTGATTTTGTATGTTGTTGCACTCTATCATAATGCTCTTAATTAAGTCCGTACCCAGGATGGCCTGATATCCTCTTCCTTTCAAATCCATGCAGACAAACTTTCTATATCCGGAGATCCCTTTTTCAGAGTGGACATTGGCCCATATAGCGTGGTTTATGTTCTGGATTTGCCCTCCTATCCCTTTAATAAGAATCGATATATTTTCCCAGGTTACTTTATCCCCTAGTTTCTCCGCGACCCCTTCGTCAATTATCGATACCTGGGAGCCTGTGTCAACAAAAGCTACTATAAAAAAATCCTCAAATTCTTAGCTTGACTTTATAAAATCCATCCTTAGGGCTTCTTAAAATGACCAGATTTACTACCTTATCTACCCCAGCCGAATCATACTGGTCTGCAGGATCGGCTCTGTCTAGTTTAAAGGCTTATTCCTACAAAATCTGGCATAATGTCCCCGCTCACCGCAGCGATAGCAGTTCTCGTTCCTAGGCTTATAGTCGGGTCTTCTTGTCTTTTGTTCTAACTTAATCTCGAGGGATCCCAATTTCTCTACTAGGTCTTGCATAACCTTTTGATTACTGTCCCTTTCCTTTTCCTTCAACTCTAACATTTTACCTTGATGTATCACTAGGTTCTCAAGAGCTTCTATTCTATCCCGCACCTCTTTGGTCTCCCCGACATTACTATATTTAACATTAGTCTTTATTTCTAGGGCTTACGATTTAACGGCCTCCTCAACTGCCTTCTCAAATGCATCCGGCTCCTTGTGCCAGATGGTTCTAATGTGTATGGGAAGCAGATTCTCAGAAAATCTCTTAAGTAATAACGTTCCCCTCTGAGGCTTCATATTGGGCTCATTCTCTACTAACTTATCCCAAAGATGCTCTAAACGGGCGGCAAATTCCTCCACGCTTTCCTTCTTCCCTTGTTGAGCCAAAAAGAAGTCCCTCATGACATCCTTCTTATCCATCCTACGTCCCATAACCCTGACCAATCTTTCCTTAAGTTTCTAGCAATCATCTACTTTGTACAGTTGAAGTTCATTAAACTTTCGTGCCGCTGTTCCCTTAAGCTTGGCCTTAAGAACATTTGTCTTAATTTCTTCATTCCAGCCAGCTAATACAGCTACATTATCAATGGCACAAAAGAAACCCTCCAAGTCAATCGAGTTGTCATTGCCAGAAAATGTTGGGATCAAGTGAGTGAAACCCGACACGGCGGAGACTCTACCTTCGGCTGTCCTTACTTCAGAATTATTATTATTATTATCCTCCTCCATTATTGTAGAATTTCACAGTCCCTAAGTTCGGGCGCCAATTGTAGTATATGGGTCGTGAAATTTATCAGAATAATGAAACAGACAAGTCAAGGTTTAAGATTGGATAGATAAGAGTTTAATATTTACAAATAAAGGCTATCATTTACATTAATTTTACCTACACAACAAGCAAAACTGCATAATTTTGGTGAAATACAAATATAAAACATCCCTCAAACTTATCTTACAATAGTGTTAGGTTGCAATCACATATACTCTGTTATTAATATAAACAAAATAAATTCCCATAATATAAATCATCCAATAAAATTACTTTAAATCCTCCACTAACATAATGACAAAGTTCACAATATATAAATCTCCAACATTAAATTCACAAAATTATAATAGGTATCTCTGGAATTAAGAATGACTAAGCAAAGACAATGCAAAACAAAATGAACATAGCTACCTTACATACTGGGCTAGGAAGAGTTCGATGGGCTGGAAGAGAGGATCATCTTAACTGGATGAAGACTGATTCTCGAATGAATTCAAGCTTCGCGCTTCCCCCTTTTATATTAGCTGCCAATCCCGCAGTGAATTCTGGGATCGCCCTCTGGTGGCAAGCCTGGAAGTTCTCACAACACTTCCGGAATTCTCAGTCATAATACCGTTGTCGAAGGTATCGAATCTCCATCCTCCCAGCATGCATTGCAACCACAATTCACAACTTAGTACATAAAATTGGTTCCAAACATAATAAATTTGCTTAAATAAATTCCAAATCTTATTAAGTATCAAACTAGGCACTAAGTACAATAATTCTAATACAATACAGAGTCCGTTGACAAGTTTACAACTCAAAATCATAATAGAAGCTTCGACGGGCGATAGGCCTAACGGCCGCATGGCGAACTTCGCTATCGCAGAGGGGTTTTGAATCAGTCATGGGAAACGATCGATCATGACATCCAAGGCATAATTTGGCTGAAGATTAACTCTATAACTTATCAAAGTGAGATCACGAGTTCTTTACAAATAGAAAGCATAATGACAAATGGCTTTGTAACCATACAAAGGATCTCAGAAAAAAAAATTCTTTAAATAACTGACATATGTCACAGTACAATGACACTGTGGTTAGACCGTATTTTTACGATGGAACACTGACTGCAGAATGCTACCGGGCTGAAATTCTCAACGTGGTAGTCACAGACTTCATTGACAATTTGCCATTGGCCTCGTATCAGCGCACGTGGTTTCAGCATGATGGAGCTCCTCCACATTACGGGTTGGTCTTTCGCGAGCGTCTAAGTGAGATGTTTGGACAACAATGGATTGGCCGAGGAGGACCAGTTCGTTGGCCACCCGGCTCCCCTGATTTTACACCATTTGACTTTTTCTTGTGGTGATACCTGAAGGACAAGGTTTATGCTACGCAGCCCGCCTCACAGGAGGATCTGGTTCAACGAATCCAGGAAGCGTGCCGAGGAGTGACACCAGCCATGCTTGCCGATGTTTTGGCATCAGTTAGGTTCTGTGCCCAATTGTGTTATGGTGCCCACGGTCGTCACATGGAGCATTTTGTTGATTAACTTTTTTTTTAAACTGTTTGAAGTAACTTGTTTGTGCAGTGTGACTGTAAGCTACAAACAGTTCACCACGTGATTTTGGGTGTTTGGTTGGTCCGATTTGGATGATTTTTTTTTTTTTTTATGCTGAACAAGTTTGCAATTGGGTTTTTCTCTCTATCCCTTACGGTTTTTGAGATAAATTTTGAATGTGTCCTAATTTGCATATTTGGGATGAAAAGCACACCATGGGAAAAGCCACCCACAACTTCCTATTCATTGGATTCATCAAAATTGACATATCTACTTCAGTTCAAAAAATAAAAGGGGGGTTCAGACTTTTGTATTCACCCTGTATAGAAAACCAACAGCCACAATAAGCAATATTCACAAAACTTCGAACCAACCAGAAAAAAAAAAAGTGATCTTTAAAGTCTTATCATTAGGGCAACAGCATACCCACTAACGAAAAAAGAAAAAGAAATTGAAACTGTGCAAACGCCCACACGCGTGGGAGGGTCCCGCGATGCAAGACCAAACTAGTGGCAACTCCTAAGTGGTGGGGTGCGGGGTTTTTTGGACTCGCTAAGGAATTACTATTCAAGGACAAAGCTTCAGACTGAGTTATTTATGAATGCTTAATTTATTAACAAACATACTAATCTACATCAAAACATATCCAAATAAAAGGGTACCCAACAATTATACAGTGGTGGACAAAACTTTAAGACCACTGAATATTTTGTACAGAATGAAATAAATACAAGTGGGATCAAATAAAAAAGGTATTTTTTATTACATTGATAGGTCAAGAATTAACACAAAAAAATTTCAGCTACTTGCCTTTTATATTTTTGATGATATTAACATTCATTCGTTCTGAATGCTTAATTCAGTGGACATAACTTTAAGACCATGATCAAGAAAAACCATAGAAAATAACTATTAAATTGCTCTGACAGTATAGTTATTTGTTTATAGTTCCTCCTTTGTTAGACAGAATGCCCATTAATCGTTGATGTATGGAGTTGGTGAGATTTTCCAATACATTTTGTAGAATTTTCTCCCAGCTTCTGAGAATGGCTTGTTTCAGCTCCTGACGGTTCAAGTGTTGACAGCCATCCTTCTATACGGGACGGTTCAAGTATTGACGGCCATCATACATATATTCTATGGGGTTGAGGTCACGACTTAATGCAGGCCACTCAATAACATTGATTTTGTTCTTTCTACATCAGTGCATTCTAGAATGTGACCTGCGTATAGGGGCCTTGTCCTGCTTGTATACCCATTTCTCAGTAGCAATGTATGATCCGCATGGAAGCAGGCATTGCTCTAACAACTTCTAGTAGCCAGCAGAATTCAGGCATCCGTTCACGAAAGCAAGCTTTGATTTCCCTCCTTTAGCAAATGCTTCCCACACCATTACAGACCCTCCACCTTGTGCACGCTTTGAAAACCATTCTGGTTCCGTTCTAATGCCATCCGGCTCATCTAAATTGATTTTCTTCTCATCACTAAATACCGTAATGTCCCACAGCTTTGCATCAGTAAGTTATTTTCGAGCCTATGCAATCCTCTTGTCTTTATGCTGTTGTGTAAGACGAGGGCGTTGTCTTTTGATGTACTTCATGTTACCGGATTTGTGAAGCACCTGTCAAAAAGTTCTATTTGACACTGGCAGTTGTCAATTACAGATTATTTCCTTAGGTGTAGAATTTGCCTTTGCTGGCTTTTTGATGTTTCGTTTGTCACGAGCAGAAAGTTTTGATGCTCGTCCACCTGGATTTTTTTCCCTTTAACTATCTCGTTTTTGCAGATACGATCGCATCACAGTCTTTGACCTGTTTAGAGCTGCCACAATGAATCTTTGCGAATGTCCATCTTCATGATATGCAATAATTTTTCCTTTTTCAAAGTGTGTGAGTCTCTCACGTCGTGGCATTTTATCTGCTGTTGTAATGTTAGCAAAATGCTTTGCTTAAATAGCATAAAAAGTTTAACATGCAAATTGGCTTCTACCATTAAAGGTGCCAGGTCTTAAAGTTATGTCCACTGAATTAAGCATTCAGAACGGATGAATGTTAATATCATAAGTATAAAAGGCAATTAGCTTTAATTTTTTTGTGTTAATTCTTAACCTATCAATGTAATAAAAAAAATACCTTTTTTATTTAATCTCACTTGTATTTATTTCATTCTCTACAAAATATTCAGCTGTCTTAAAGTTTTGTCCACCACTGTAATAATCACAAAATTCTAATACCAGGCGTAGAAGGCCCCAGGGCCATAAAACATCTAGTACCCTCGGCTACACCTTCCCTCTGTATCCTCTTTAATAGCTTAAACACCCCTCATACCTGTAGTCATACCCCCTCATAGCTTAAACACCCCTCAATGAAATTAAGACTGGCTATTTACCCTATTAAAATGGTATACCATTGTGTTGAAGTGACTTTCTAGCTGTCATCACTTCGTCAGCATTCCTTCCTAAGAAGGGTGCCAACATAAAATAAAAAGGGAGGGATCGATTTTGATATGCGTAAAGAGGTTTATTTACAATAATATAGGCAGATAAATACAAAATACAAAATGATACAAGTACAAAAGATAAAACAAAGCAGATACAGAATAGGCAGTAAATAACAAGTAGCTGCCTCCAGCTAAATCATCTAAATGACAACTGTATGATCCGGTATTACTTAGCACCAGTCTAAACAAACAACTCCCAATTACTTATCACGTCAAACCTAAACAAGGGACTAGAGTAACCCTGTGTGCATACAGGTTACAAACACGAACCAAAAGTCGTGTCCCCAAAAGCCACAAAAAGGGGTTGGATAGTGCAAGGGGATACCAAAGCCAACACACTGGATCCTACACAAGAGGGCTACCAAAAACCCGAACCAAAACGGGACAAATCCACCTCTACGACTAAACCAAGCACCCACCAGGCAACCAAATCAAGTACCCAGCATGCACACAACAAAAACCAAACCTTCCCCAAAACAAAATAAAAGTTTAGCTACCCACTGTGCTAAGAATACATTCACATAAAATTGCCTTACAATAATCATCCAATAAAAGACAAATAAAAATGGCAGATAAAACAAGATCAAAATTAGTGGCAACCAGAGATGACACAAACTAGCGCATAACTAAGCCAAAGATTCTCCCCACCAAAACAAATAGATCACTAAACAGGTGGTGGCCTTACAGTATAACAGAGGGACATCAGGAGTTCCAACTAGTTTCGCCATTTATTCCCGGCTTTGTCAAGGATATACAGCAAGAGGCATGCAAGCCTTGGTACAAGCAATGAGCGTAAATACATACAAGAACCAATAGGATAAAAAGCAAGGGGGCCAATGAGAAAAAGGACGTAATGGCCAGTAGAATAAAATAGAATAAATACAAAACTTTTTAAGATACACAAAAGAGAAGTTATACAGAGATGGTGCGTTTAACGCGGACCGAAAAGAGAACATATCCGGTTGTCCGAAGACAAGAGAATTAACATAAAAAAAAAAAACATAATAAAATAAAGGGGTAAGAAACTTACAAATTGCAGAAGAAACATAAAATAAAGAAAACGAGAGAAAATCATAGTAGATCAGATAAAGAACTAAGTATAGAAAACACGTTAAAGTCCGTCTGGCAATTGAGAAGCAAGTGTGGGGTGGACTTCTTGGCCTTAAATATTTCAATCGCTTCGAGGGTAGCAGTTTTTTCAGGTTTATTACAGATGTGCAAGGCAGACATAACCTCTTCTTTTGCCTTAAAAGTGTGTCCGGAATCTGCGAGATGGTTTGCATAGTGGGAGACACGGTCCCGTTTTCTATACGAGTCAAGGTGTTCCTTGAATCGCAATGCAAGATTGCGGGTCGATAATCCCACATAGAACTTATCGCAAAACGCACAATTCAGGCGGTAAACTCCGGATTGGGAATATTTGTCGGCGGTGACGGAGGTGGGCGGGTTCAGGGTGCGAGCAGCTGGGGTTGGAGTACGAAATGATATACGGAGGCCAAGGGACGATAAGAAATCGGAAAGCTGGGAGAAATTAGGTCCCAGATATAGTAAGGACGTCCACTTTTTAGTTTGGGGCGAAACAGGAGGTGGGGAGGAGAGAAGGGCCTGTCTGCGGCGGTGAAGAATGCGAGAGAATGTGGAGGTCGAATATCCATTGGAGTGGGCGAGTTGACGGATTATGCGGAGTTCTGAAGATCTGGATAGGGGGGAGAGGGGGAGCTTCAGGGCACGGTCGATTAGGAATCTGAGTGAGGCTTGTTTGTGGGTGGCGGGATGTGAGGAGGAATGGTGTATTAAGTTGGAGGATGTGGTCGGTTTACGGAAGACAGAAAAGGAGAAGCGGTTAGTGTGGGGATTGTTGGTGATGAGGATATCAAGGAAAGGGATGGACCGGTTAGTTTCTAGTTCAAAAGTGAATTGGATATGGGGAGAGAAGGAGTTAAAGGTGTTAACAATATTAGTGGGAGTAGTGGATCGGGAGTCAAAAAGGATGAGGATGTCATCGACATATCGGAAATATGCGATGACGGAGGAATTATTGAGGAGGGGGGTGACGTGTGTTAATTCCAGGTGCTGTAGGAAAACCTCAGACAGAAAACTGCTGAGTGGGAACCCCATTCCTAGCCCTGTGGGTTGGGAATAGTAAGAGTTGTTAAAGGAGAAATAGTTCTGGGAAGAAATTACAGAGAGGATAGCTAGTAGGTCAATAGTATCGGGTGCAGGGAAAGACGCGGCTAGTAACAGACACTGTAGGATAGAAAGGGTGGGGGTGACAGGGATGTTAGTGTATAAGTTGGTGATATCAAGGGACATAAGGGAGAGGTGCTCATCCGTGTGGATGGAAGAAAGGGACTCAGTAAGGGTTAGGGAATTGCGTACATTATAAGTATTAGGGAGGATTTTCAGGTTAAAGAGGAAGGTGGAAAGGGATTTAGCAACGAGGTGGGCAGGAGCTGGGGAATAGTTAACGACGGGGCGTATAGGCATGTTAGGTTTATGGATCTTGACGAGGGCGTTAAGGTTGGGTGGGCGAGGGTTGGGTGGGATGAGGCGTCGGAGGTATCTGAAGCGTGGGGATTTGTTGATGACGGAAATAATAGACTTGTGGTATTTAGAAGTGGGGTCGGATGGGAGGGTGACAAAATTGTTAGCGGCGATGAAATCATTAACTTTATCAGTGAACGTAGAACGGTAAATGATCCATAAACCTACCCACCTCCTGTTTCACCTCAAACTAAAAAGAGGACGCTCGGGTGCCAACATAAAATAAGGGTGCCAACATAAAATAAAAAGGGAGGGATCGATTTTGATATGCGTAAAGAGGTTTATTTACAATAATATAGGCAGATAAATACAAAATACAAATAGATACAAGTACAAAAGATAAAACAAAGCAGATACAGAATAGGCAGTAAATAACAAGTAGCTGCCTCCAGCTAAATCATCTAAATGACAACTGTATGATCCGGTATTACTTAGCACCAGTCTAAACAAACAACTCCCAATTACTTATCACGTCAAACCTAAACAAGGGACTAGAGTAACCCTGTGTGCATACAGGTTACAAACACGAACCTAAAGGGTTTTCTTAGTCCCTTTTTAAGGTTTGACGTGGTAGTTAATTGGGAGTTCTTTGTTTAGACTAGTGCTAAGTAATACAGGATCATACATTTGTCACCTAATTGTTATAGCTTAAGGCAGTAATTGTTATTCCCTGCCGATTTGTATTTGCCTTTTTTATTATTGTATTCATCTTGATATTATTTTGTAAATAAACCTACTTTATGCATATCAATTCGATCCCACCCTTTCTTAATTTATGTTGGCACCCTCTTCGGAAGGAATGCTGACGAAGTGATATCAGAATGCAAAAACACTTCACCACAGGACAGTCAGCCATTATGTCATCAGTATCATTTATTCAGAACTTTTTCTTTTGAGAAAAAGAGTTGGACTCGAAGAAATAAATACCATTTGTACATATTATAAAAAGTACGTTAACAAATACCAACACTTGTTTGGAAGGTCATGTCGTGATTCATTTTCATTCCATAAAAAAGTCATTAGAAAAAATTTGAGAGAAGTAACTGTGGAAATGTGTGAATACCAGGAAAATATGTTTGTTCTTCATGCCGTAAAAGACTAAATAGCAGTAATAATGAGGAAGAAGATGATTGTGCTAAAGAAGAACCTTTTACAGATCCTGACATAGTTCTAGACTCTTTAAATGAAGCAGCAGGAATATTAGAAGTGTCACCTATCAAAATCAGGAAATTAAGTTATCAGAAAAGACATCTGGAAGTTAAGCATACAGTAAATAAGTTTTCTTGTGCAATTAAATAGAAACCGAGTGACTCCTTCAATAATGAGTGTGACTTGGAAGAAGATAAAGACGAGGAAAAAAAGAGAATTGATGTTGCAGCCAGAGACATAGAACATTTAATACAGAGCCTAAAAGAGAGAATAAAAATTTGCACGTCCAATAGTGAAAAAATTAAAATCATCAGTGTAGCTCCCAAGAGCTGGTCAATAACAAAAACAGCAGAGGAATTAAGTGTGAGTGAGAACCTGGTGAAGAAAACGCGAGCACTTGTGGAAAAGCATGGAGTTATTCCTGAAGTGAATTTGGTGAAACCAGGAAGGACGGTAAAAAAAGAAACTAAGGACTTGATTGTAAAATTTTACAACAGTGATGAAGTAAGCAGAATGTGCCTAGGAATGAAAGAAACTAAGTCGGTTCGTTTGGAGGATGGAAGCAAGGAATTAAAACAGAAAAGACTTTGTCTATCTAATTTAAAAGAGCTATATCAGAAATTTAAAGAAGAACATCCATCATTTAAATTAGGTTTTTCTAAATTCTGTGAGCTTAGACCTAAGTGGTGCATTCTGGCTGGAGCAAGTGGTACTCATTCAGTATGTGTGTGTTGAAGTTATCAGATCCTGAAGAGTCCTTGTGATGGGATTGGCGGGACAGTAAAGAGACTTATGGCAAAGGCAAGTTTGCAGCGACCAATTAAGGGCCACATACTTACACCAAAGGACATGTATGAATTTTGTGTAGAAAATATTAAAGGTATAAACTTTATCATGGTGACTGAAAGCGAGATAAAAAAAAAAAAAAGAGCAAGTGTGCCTGAATGACCGATTCAATGAAGCCCAGAGGTTTGAAGGAACAAGAGCTTACCACTGCTACATACCCAAGGACTTATCAACTCTTCTGATAAAGTAGAACATCTGCAGCATTTCATAATAAACATGTGGAGTTCAGAATTGATGGATCACCAAAACAGATTAATTTTAACAAAATAACTGAAAACAACTATGTTGTTTGTGTTTACAACAAAAGGTGGCATATAGGTAAAATAATCGAAATGTCAAAAGAAAATGATGATGTTAAAGTAACGTTCTTCAAACCAGGTGGACCATCAACTAGTTTTATGTTAGAAAGAAATGATGTTGTTTGGGTGAAGTTGAGCAACATTATTGATGTTCTGACACCATGCGACTTCACGACAGCTACTGGCAGAACATACAATATCACTCAACAGAAAAACACTGAACCGTCATTGACGTTACAAGAACATTTGAAGATATAGGCTGTCTTAGAGATAACTGATTAAAAAATTGCAAAGATGTAATATAGTGTATTATAAAAAGCTTATATTAAAAGAGTAATAGTTTATTTTAATTAGAATCCTTAAAGTAAACTTTGTGATTCTTGAAATAATTTTTTAAAGAAAAGTTACATTGTAGTAAAAAGAAAATGTGTGTATAGATTAACTTTAGACAAAAAATGGAATTAGTTAATGTATTTTAAATTCTTTTTGCAATTACAAAATTATTATGTTACAAAATAATAAAATAAGACAATTTAAGCCTATTATCGTATATTTTTACATTGTCATTTTTTTAGACATTTAACAGCTCCTAACATGAACATAAGTGTAAACCCCAAAATGAAAATCACAGGTTTTACTAAGTACCAGTAGGAGTATTTCTGGCAAAATTTTCAAATTTTTAGCAGGTCCCCCTTTTCAGATATTTGACCTTGAAATTCACAATTTTTCGAAATTTTCCAATTTCGGATCTAAAAATCAGCCGGAAGGGCTGTTAATCCAAGATTTATTTTACCATGGCTGAAGACCCTTCTAGCCATAGTTCTTGTAGGAAAATTTCTATCATGTGGTTTCTATTCCCCCCCCCTCTTTTTTTTTTTTTTTTTTTTTTTTTTACAGACCTTTAAAATCGGCAAAATTACATATTACGAGGACTAAATTTAAGCTCACTAAAATCCTAGTTAACAAAGTCTTAACTTACATTTATAAACATTTTCTGAGGGGCCAGGACATCTACTTTAAGGCAGTGAAAACCAGAACTTTCCATCTTTAACAGAATCCACACAGCAATGTATTTTTGAAATGTTCGAAAAAGCTCATTTTCGCTTCCTGCAGCAGAGAAAAATGGGTCTAAATCCAAAATGGCATTAGATAAAAAAAAACATTGTTTTGAGCAGGCCACTAGCAAGGTAACCTCTGGTGAAAATATGAAAAATTAAACGGTTGAGCAACCACCCCTGAGTGATTTCACATGGAATGACTATAGCGAGGCCTTGCCGACACAGGTACAATGGACCAGAACGCGTTGCGCCCTCCTTTTAATTGTTTACTGCTCCTGATCGATGGTTATCAAGATCTCACGCTTTAGGAGTATCGGGAAGAAGAAGGCAGTAACCTCCCCTTTACTTAAATATTCACAACTGTTAATTGACGCCTCAGTGTCCACTTGCACCCCGTTATTTATGTTTGGTCCGAGAGAGTAACCGAGTCAGCGCAACTCATACGACCGTACACATAGATGCTACAAAATTAATGCCCATTTTTATCTTTAATGTTTAACATACATAAGAATTATGAATTGCATCACTAATATTTTTCAACAGTCAATTGTCTTTTAATTAATTTAAACCCTTGTTACTGTCAGCGCAATACTCGACTTAATTGTGCAACCCAATGCATATTACGATATCCTTCCGTTTACCTACTTCCTTGGTGCGTGGGCAGTTTAATAGAACACCAAGCTGCGCGGCAATCTAGAATAAGCAGTCACAACTGACGGATCTTTTCTAAAATTGGACAGTTCCCACATTTATCGCCAACTAACAATAATTAAAATATATAAGAGCATTCTCACCACGGTGTCATCTTATTTGGGGACGTTTTCTTATCTTAGACGGCAAAACTAAATTTCAAACTCAGACCAATGGCGGTGACTTACTCTCCACAGAGACGGCGCATAAATTTACTCAATTTTGCGCTGAAACTTCTTTACGGGCAGTACCAACCTATTATATTCATGATCCATTCTGACATATTTTAATCTACTATCAATATCTTAGAAATATATTGACCAAAGTAGATTTACAAGATGCAAAAAACATCGTGCCGACCCGCTGCTTTTTTTTCAACAACAACACTTTTTTTAACAACTGCTCATTAACATATCTTAGGAGATTCCCAGAATCTCACATCCAACAAACAACACATACACAACGAAGAAAGCATTGTCACAGCCTGTGAAGTTGACAACAATACACGATTTTAAAACAACTGATCTTAAAATACAATAAATAAAACAATTTATCGCAAGCAACAAAATCTTATATTAACACTAGACTCAAGGACCTAAAGCATGGAGCAGAAAATAAAACCTACACAGTTTACGTCTAAAGCACAAATTATTAACCACCCCTGTTACAATATTACCTGTCCAAACTAAAATAAAACAGAAAAAAAAAACCCACACTGACTTCAGTCACAAAACGATAAAAACTACAGGAATAGGGAACAGATATCAAGAAAGAGAAATGAATAAAATTATATTTGATTTGGCTACAGACTCCAAAAATAGATAAACTATAAAAAGAAAAAATTGACAAAAGCAAAATAGTTTGCATCTCATTTTACGGAAATGTAAGTTACCAGATCAAAAAGATTCTAGAGAAGAAAGGGGCAAAAGTAGTACCGTAATTTACGGTAGTAACGCCGCGGCTTATCTAATAAAAAAGTTGTAAAAAATGCTTGTGCGGCCTAACAACCGTTTTTTTTTCCAAACAGCATGACAACAACGATTTCAGAAAACTGATACTGCTTTGAAGTGATGCAGTTGCATTCCGTCCTGATGAAAATCTAACGAAATTAGCGCATAATATACATTACAGTACCTTAATTTTCCTGTATATACAATGTACACTTCGTTATTTATTACATTTATTCGCTTTTCATTTGAATTCCCCACTGCCCGTCGCCATTTTAACAAATCGAAACATAGTTGTACTTCATGGATTGAGAAGGTACATTCGTATTTTTTTTTGGC
>JAHWFO010050606.1:505772-517624 GCA_023313115.1 Rhysida immarginata
TTTGGATTCATTCCCCTCTCTGTTACTGTATAATATTTTGGGGATCACCCACTTCTTACAATCTAACAAGACAATTAAAACTTCAAAAAAGGTTTCTGCGAACCCTACTAAAAATTAGTAAACCTTCTTCTATCTCAATACTTCTCAGTCGTTGGTATTCCTACAGTCTATCAGATGTATATCATCCAATTACGGGGGGCTTGTGAAAAATGCATATATTCATAGAAAAAATAAGAATACATGAATGCATTTTATTTTATTCAATACAAATAGCATATACAATATGTAGTATTACATTCATTTTTTAAAAAAAAATCTGTAATGGCCATCTGTATTCTTTCTATAACTTGCCTCCCCAAAAAGTCCTCCATATCTGACATTGTGAAGTTAAATGTTTCTGGTGCACCGCTATAACAAACAAACACATAATCTTACCGTATTGAAGATAGGCAATCGTCCGTCAAGTGAAGGTCTCTAATCTAATTGCAGCACAAATTGGTTCATGACTGAGTAGCATGTGACAACCGACAATCGAACATGCTAGACCGAGTAGCATGCAGAGATTTCCGGGTTTATATATGCTATACTGACCAACCAATGAAATGTGAACTCGGCTTAATTAGCCCATTGGCCCATTTGCAACTTTCGCATGGGCTGTATTGACCAATCAGTGCAATACATGTGAACGATGTACGTTGTACTGAAGGGATAATTTAACCAAGGGGATGGAAAATTAGTACGTTATTCTGAAATGTACATTAAAGTGAGGTACGTTATTCTGAAACTTTTTAGCATTAAAATACCTACGTTTGGGACGGGGATTTGAAATTTGTACGTTATTCTGAAACGTACGTTAAAGTGAGGTACGTTATAACGGGGTTTTACTGTAAATAGTTTTAGTTCTATTTTGTACTTAACTACGTCCTTCCTGTTTCAGAAGTTTTATGAGAAAAAGTCGGGAATGCATTCGTATTCATTAGTATACTTTACCTGGTGTAAAACCAATCGATTCTGCTATTGATGGCTTTATGTTAAAGCAGTCATCTGCAAAATGCTTATGACAGAGCCTACTCTGAACCGACGGGATGAAATTTTTCCAATTGATATTCATTAACCACTGTTTTTTAAAACATCTTTTGGAAATAAACAAAACAAAAAAAAAAACTATCTCCGCAAGCTGAAGGCAGCCGTACGCACAACAATAAACCATTGGAATTGGTTAGTTTTTTGTCTGTGCTTCAACGAAATCGCTAGATGAAAGGATGAAAGTTATGATGAAAGCCTATGAGCTTATCAGTGTGTTTGACAATTAAGACGTCACAGCACAGGCAGTGTCACAGAAATTTTTGTCACCTGGTACTGTACAAACGACCTTAGTTGTAGCAAAATTATAACTTTAATAAAGAAATAAAATTATTTTTATAAAACTAAATACAGATTTTTAATATATGGAGACTATTTTATTTGCCAAAGTAAAATTACAACTTTTTGATACTTCAATTTTGGTGTCAGTTGCCCTTTAAATTTGGTCCCCCCACCACAGTTTTGTTTTTTTTTTTTTTTTTTTTGTGTAAAGTAAAGTTTTGTGCGAGCAGTTTTTAATTTATTTTTTTTTTACTAAGAATATCACAGAAAAAGACCAAATAATTACATTATTTTGTATACTTCGCTATTGAACTGCAATTGTTATTCGACTTGCATATTACAGGTTCTAGAAATGATCCACTTATATAAGTTGAGAACTGCCTGAATATGAAAGTTATCTACAACTAGTCTCTAAGAATGGATCTTCAGAAATTAATAAATGCCTATATAATTTTTAGGGAGTCATATTACCTACCTTTACTGGATGAATCACACTTCTGTTCTTCAGAACTTAATATTTAATATTAAAAAAAAAAAAAATCAGTTTTGTTTAAAAAGAATTTTGTTAACAATTTATAATTTCAAAGTCAGTACTGCAAAAAATGATTAATTCATACATACAGACTCTCCTCTTGTGATAATTCTGGTGCAGGTGTTATAACAGGCTCACTTTTATATTTATGAATATGTTTCTGAAGGATTTTCATTCAGGTTGGAAATTATTAGAGAAAGAAAAAAAAAAAAATAATCATAAAAAATCTGCTTTGCATTTTTTAATAGTTACCATAAGCAAGGGTGGCATTGTGACACATTGTTTTCTTGAATATCAAAAATCTCTCAAATGCAAATTTAAGTCATTTGCTTGTACAGTACCATACTATAACCCAACCCTTCTAGCTGTATTAAACGTCCTTTGGGATTCCAATTACACTTACCACGTTACTCACATTCGTGACTACATAAATTCCTATTGTCAAAGCATGTAAAACACCCCATAATGTAGTTCATGTATTTTTTATTTAGAGAAATTCTTTTTTATAAAAAACTAAAATTGGGTGACTGCGTCCTTTAAATCATCTTATGGATACACTGCTTAATGCAGGATCTGTACAGACCCCCCGACGACTAACTTCTTTGATAGCATAGATCATTTTTTGCTCAAAAGAAAAAAAGTTTCAAATCATGTAAGAGCATTCAAAAGAACAAAGATAAACGACTATATGCAAAATCTTACATACTGTGATCCATAGGTAATGTGAATATTAATTTCAAAATGTTAGGAAATTATAATTGAGGAGTACATGACATTAGATATCAATGATGACAGAGAGAAGAGGAATTAAGTGAGTAGAAAGGCCCACAATACATTCAAGAGGAAACAACAGCGAGCCAAGAGACATAGTACAGTGGTTCCTAATCTTTTTCGAATCGCAACCCCCTTTTCTAAAATTTAACTCAACCCCCCTTTTACTTTGGAAATGATGGGTGAACTTTAATAGTAAATGTAATATCAACAAATTCACTGATTTTTGTATCAGAAGATTCCACTTTTGTTGAGGTATCAGACAGTAGCAAGCTTGTGATCTCAAGCAGCCACCCTCCAGGGGCAGCAACCCCACCTTTAGTGGCGTTAATCTCCCACAGCAGGGCTTAACGGCAAAAATGGCATAGGAAATCATTGTTCCTGTTAGCACTACCTATCACCCCTAGAAGTTTGTACCATGAATTCTGAGACACCCTGTATAGAAAAAAGCATTTTAACAGGGTGGTATAGGGCAGAATAAAAAATCTCTATGTATCCTATAAAAATAAGCTCGGCAACCTCCTATGTTTCACGGCCACAGGTTGCGAATCACTTGGCTAGTAATAAATAGCTCCTCTCATCACCTCTTGCTAGAGGAAATGTCAAAGCTGAAGGATATCTCTAGACTAAGCAGCATAGAGCCAAGAACAATGATTCTTCAGTACTCTGTCAACTGCAACCACAATCGACGGTTCTTCCAGATAGGAATTTGCCACTGTTCAAGCATCAAAGAGTGAGATGGTAATTGATCAACTTTGCAGAAATAAGAGGGAAGTCTGACATGACCAAAAATGCGCGGTTCGCAGCAACAAATTGAGGATGCAAATTCTGTAAAGTACAGGAAGTAACTAGATAAGAATTCTTTTTTGGACTGCCACAATAAAAAATGGTTTAATTTCCAACAATTGACACTTCTTCAAGGAAGCCATCAGTAATGTAGATCTCCGTTGCTATGACTCATTGCATGGAAAATTTTGGGGTCATTTTTTTATGCTCTATCAAATGCATTAGGTCTAGTTTTGAAATGCACTTACAGATTTGAAAAATTCCCTTGTCAGAATAAGGCTGTATCTAAAAAGTGACTACGTGGTGACCACTATTCCTCAAATCGGTCCATGGATGGCCAAAAAGCGCCAACTTTGAGACTATCAAAGGTGATCACAAAAGACCTTGGTCATTCACTGTTCATTTGTGGTAGTTTAGAAATCAAAAATGACGATTTGGAGCGTCCGTTCAATTGACAGATCAAAATCAAACTTAAAGGTTTTCGATTTGATTTGTAAATAAAGGAGAACTTAATTGATATTTATCATTCATTTATTTAATAACTTTACATTAATTATTAATTTGATTTTAAATGCCGGTATATACAACTGTATGTTAGTGCGAATTGCATTGGTATTTTGATTTTGTTGAACTGTATAATGAAGACGGACAAAGCATTTAATTTTAAACAAATTTATTCGATTTAGATCTCAAACATCCAAGAAAATAAAAAGGAAAACTATATTGTTGTTTGGATAATTTGATAATCGATAAGCTTTAATCCTTAGTTTATTGACTTGGAGAGTTTTCAAAAAATCTTACTTCAGATACTGTATTGTTTAATACTGTAAATAATTTTTCTGAGTTTTAAAGACTTTATTTAATCGAAAGGTTAGTGCACTAATAACATCGTGGATATCTAAAAAAATTTTAATTCAATCCAAAATGTGTGGAAGAAAAAAGAAAATTTCGAATGCTATTTCCAATAGCAGGGTCTCCATCTTGGTGAAGTCAATGGAGTCATGGTTTTGCTTCAGTGTAAATTAATATATCGCCCACAAGATTAGTCATCATCAATACATACATAAATAAAACTAAATTACTGTAAATACTGTATTTAGCGCTGGACCTGAAATACCTGAGAGGTCTACCAAATTTTTTCAAATAAGCGCCAGATCTTCAATAATTGCCTGGGCGCTTATTTCAGTTCATTTCGTGGATTTGTCCTCTTGCTTCTTTCCTATGGGAATTTTTGCAGTCCCAACCGCTACTGCTAAACTGGAAATTAGACAGCAGCATGATTGTCTTCTAATTTCTTGCTTTTTAATTTTCCATTCAGTCAAGCAATATGACCAAAGAAAAACAAAAACTTCATAGTTATAGTAATGTATCAATTTTAAACTCACAGCAATAAAGTATGCTGAAAACCATTCTACAGAGGCTATAGACAAACGGTTTAGCATTGATCCTAAATGCATTCGGGAATGGAAAACACAGCAGGATACTTTAGAAAAGATGAAGGAGAAGGGAGAGTACTTTGCAAAGGTTTTATTTGTAATGTTTTGTGGGATAGTAATTGAATAAATACTTGTACATTTATTTTTATTTTAAATTTATATAAATTGTGTTGTACGATTCATTTTATTAAATGCTTCCTCTCCTGCTTGGAAAATTTATTATTTTGAAATAATACTATTCATCACTGTTGTGCAGAATTTAATAAGCGCCGGACCTGTAATACCAGCCCACCCACATTAAACGCCTTGGGGTCCGCTGAATTTTGCAAATAAGTGCCCGGTTGCTTACTGTAGTATTTAAGGTAAATAATTTATTATGTGTTGATGATGATTAATTTCACGGGCAATAATCATCCAAACAATGCCGAATGTTTCTACTTGCGCTTGCTTTTACATACAGGGCGGGACCCACTTCTTTTGCCGATCTACAATAGTTTAAAGGGAGTCTAATATCCCACTTATCGTGATGGAATATTAATTTACATCAAAGCAAAACCACAACTCCTTTGATTTCACATTTAGGGTTCGAATTAAAAAATTTTAAATATGCCACAAAGTTAATAATGCTAATATTTATATTTGAATTAGGTTATATTTTTCAACATAGTCACCACCGAGATTGAGACATTTGTCATAGCATGCAATCAGTTTGAAGAAGGAGTAGCAGAAGACAGGGGTGCCCAAGGCTATTAGAGTACAAATCAACGTGGTCCCATCCCAGTTCACCAGTGAGGAAAAAATTCAAAGTGTCACCTTCTGCAGGAAAGATTATGGCAATAGTGTTCTGGGATGCGAAAAGTGTGATTCTCATTGATTTCCTCCATCAAGGGACCATCAATGCGGCATGCTACTGCGACCCCACACCAAACTCAGGTCCGCCATGCGACGAAAGAGAGATCAGGGCTCTTGAATGAAGATGTTGTGCTCTTGGACAACAATGCAAAACCACACGCAGCAAAGTTCACACAAGATCAGATAGCCTTGGGCACACCTGCCTGCTGCTACTCTTTCTTCAACTGATTGCACGCTACGACAAATGTCACAATGTCGGCGACGACTATGTCGAAAAATAGTATAAGGTGTACAGTTCATGATGCCATGGTGTATTCTTTTTTGGCAAAAAAGTTTCAGTGTGTAAAAAAAGGGACAAAACTCTCTTATTTTAAAAATAATTAAATTTATATGTATATACAGGGTAATTCAGTCAATTTCTGACCATTTCAGTACTATGATTTATTGACCCATTAATGTTTAACAACTTAGCATTTCAGTATGATATTTTAGGCAGTTCGGAATTTTTATTCCCGTGGAAAAGTCTTGATGATATTCTCAATGTGGCCATCATAAACGCTTTGAACTACTTGCAGCCAAATGGTGAAGTTGTTCATAACTCTATCCAGGATTTCTGCATCCACAAGGGTGCAGCAGTCGACGATGCTTTGTCACAGCTGGTCTAGGGTTCTTGGTGCTGTAGTGAACACATTGTCTTTAAGGAACACCCAGAGATAAAAATCGCATGGGTTTAGGTCGGGACTCGTAGGGGGCCAAAGAAAGCCACCCCCGAATCTATCTGGAAACCTGTTTGAAATGACACGATTTCCGAATTTCTGACTGAGAAAGTCTAGCACTTCAAGAGAAAGTCTAGCACTTTATAGCACTTTTTATCAATTGTTGAAACCATTGATGTCGAAGCGGTATACGCCTCCTTCGCAGCTCGGGGATGAAGAAGGTTTCCAACATGTTAAGGTAAGCCTGTGACGTTACGGTGCCCTCAAAAAAGAACTGACCAATGACGCATCTTTTGGAAATCGCGCACCAAGCCATAACCTTTCGTGGATGAAGAGGTGACTTATGGATCTCATGAGGGTGCTGGGAACCCCAAAAACGAACTTTGTGTTTATTAACGTCAACTGACAGATGGAAGACGGCCTCATCTGACACCCACAGGTTGTCCACAATGTCCTGATTGGCTTCCATCGCAAATTAATATCGCTCCTGTCTTCATGTGTCTGTTAATTCCTGATAATCATGGATCTTATACGGGAACAGGTGTAAATCCTTTCTCAAAATTCGCCACGTCGTCGTATACGACAGCCCTTCTTCAATGGATAGGCGGCGAACAGATTTTTTTTGGTAGGGGATTCGACCTTGTGCGAACGTTTTCGACAACTTCAGCCGTTCGAACAAGAGCTTCGCTCCCGCCTTTTTTCTTGCCTTTAACACATCCAGTGGCACGAAATTGCTTGAAAAATCCATGATTGCTTGCCTGCCTGGTGCGCCTCGACACTTATACTCCTTCTGGAACTTTCTTTGCACAGTTACATGTGATTTTGTCTCGAAATACCATTCGACAAACTTGCATTTCTACTCTGTTGATAAAGCAGGCACCATTTTTCAACAATACGATTTTCATGCAGCGCCGTTGCAACAATACAAACTCCAACTATTTAGAAATTCGATATGGCGCTCATATTCTTTCAATTGTTTATCCCTAATGAACGTCATTCGAGTGAAATGGTCAGAAATTGACTGAATCACCCTGTACTTTCAAAAATATGGTTATTAGTTTTGTAATTTAAATAATTTTCAAGTAAATCCCAATTAGGCTTTTTATGTGAACAATTTTATTAAATAGCAATTATTCAAATAGCAAGTTGTTTTTTTTAATATGGTCTTTAATGCTTGACATAATATAAATCAATTAAATTTGTTTATAATTAAATTCTTAGTCGTTCCTCAAGAAAACTTTTCCTAAAAGATCAGCAAAATTAATTCAAAACTTTCACAAATGCATAACAATTGAGAAATGATAGAAAATTGCCATGGAACAGTCATCTTCATTAAAACTTGGCCGAGTTAAAATCTTCAAATTGTCCTAAAAGTACCATGACCGCATGCAACTATACGAAGTGATTTGGTAGTCAGGTGGTCGCCACGCGGTCACTTTTTAGAGCCTGACAGAATTTATCTGGTATCAACAGCAATTTTCAATGTTATCTGCTTTTTACCATGGTGCGACCATGAAGCAATCAGTCCTCTTTATAGCGATTTTTCCCAGGAAGACTCCCTCCCTCAGTTACCAGTACTGAACCATCTGATACTCCTTTGAATTTTTGTTATCACAATCTTCTAACTCCACTTTCAAGTCTAAGAAGGCTTCTACATTGCATGGACAATGCAACACTGCTGTCGTCACTGTTTTCGTCATCTAGATCTGAAATTTGCCAAGTTTCCAATGCAGCAACAGTTTCCTTCTTTTCTCTGTGATCAATCCAGAGATAGTTGGTCTTTAGCAACATCCGATATTCTGAGTGAGGAGGCTTTTTTTTTTTGAAGGATATTCAGCCCTTGCACTTGTATGTCTTTTTCACCTCTACTTTTCTGGTTTCCCTAAAGCAATCACTCATGGAGAGGTTGTATTGAATTACTGTAGTTGAAAGCCACTCAGAAGTTTTTTCCTCACAACAGAATTTACAGCAGCTTCAGTTTTCTGATATGTTCTTGGGATGGTATAGTCTTAAGTATACACTATTCACCTAGATATATTCAGTAAAAAACTCATGAAGAAAGCTTGCAAGGTAACTTTGAAACAATCTGAAGTAGTTACAAAGTCAACCGCAAATTAAACAGAACTTGCTGAACAAATACGGTATCACATCCTAGAGTAGCTAATGTATTTTATCTTCAGTAATAATTACCTGTCTTAGCCTGTTATCGACCGTACTGATCTCCAGACAGAAGTTCGAAGCGAACCAGCATTATTGTGCACACAGTGATGAACACCAAGATACCAGTAGCAGTACATTAAAGCACAGGAACAATAAGAAGCTGCTAGATGGCATTACATGGAGCTGTCTAAAGACTCTGCAACAAGTGCAGAGCACTGTGATAGATGCAGGAGATTTAAAATACTGAATTTTCATCTCCCCCATAACAAATTCACCTGACTGGTCACAAAATCACACTTGTTTACAGTACTTCATGAAGTTTTTTGAAAACAATTTGACAGCAAAAATGGTTATCGTGTTTTCGCAAATATGCCCTATTTTTTTCCCCTACAATTTTAAATTTCGATAGTTTTTTGTTGTTTTTTTTTTACTAAACTTATATTCTAAATTTCATGGCCCTGGATGGACGTATTGGACCCCAATTAATAAATAAGTAACGGAAATTAATTAAAAGAATAAAAGAATAAAAGGGCAGGGACATGTGCAATTTATTTATTTTATTTATTTAATATGAACTCCAGGGATAAACAGTGTGCAGAGTATATTTGCAAAAATACAATAATAAAAAGGTAAAAAAAGAAATTGCTATACAGTATTTTGAGGAAGCATTAAAAGATGTTAAATTTAAAAATTACAAAATTAAAAACTAAATTTTATTATGACTGAACACAAAACAAGAAATTTAATACCTAAAATGGTTTTCACATATGCTGAAAAGCATATAAAAATTTTGATTTTAATTTTAAAAATATGTAATATGCCAAATGGCTAAAACAGCATATAATAGAAGTACTCGTTGAAGCATTAAATGAATTTATTAATTCATATGCAATCTTTCCAGCAAGCAAATATCAAATGCACTATGCGCGAAAATATTTCCTAACATCCTAAATGGAAAATCAAATGGACACACTTATGAATGTTTTAATTAACTGCACTTGTTTTCTTCACCTTGCTTCCTTCTATGGTTGCATTCATACAGGCCAAGTCGAATGAAGAGGTGAAATTTCTATAGAATTTAACACAGGGTAACAGAGTTAATCCTTCTTAAGAATTCGAGAACTCTTACAATTTCTCCTCCTTGCTTACTTCTTCAGACAAACGCTTACTTCTTCAGACAAATGGATTGAAATTTTTACAAGATGCTCATCAAGGCAAGAGAAGGAATCCATAGCCAATAATACATCTTATCTTATATTCATGTTAGGAATTAATGCATTTCATTATATTTATTTACATTAAAGTTAAGGCAAGAACATTACTAACGAAATTAAGCAAAAGAAAAAACAGAGAAATGGAGCCCTTATTTTATAGAAAGAGCTATTCCCATTGGGATCCCCCCACAAGTACAGCATAATGAGACAAAAATTAAACAAAACCTTCTGAACGTAACGACACCTTGATCATTAAACTCCGTCAACTTTATGGTTGTCTATGGCAGAAGTGCTTCTTTGCGATTTGCCGGAAAGCGGACACTTTCGGATGCAAAACACTTGACATTTCTGTTAGAACATTTGGCTTCACTTTGATCGATTTTCCAAAAAAAGGAATTGATTGTGATCCCAAATTCAGAGGTGTACCACAAATTTATGCAAAACCGTTATAGTGCCATTAGATGTGCACTCGAATGTTCTATAAGAAAAGGCAAGTGTCTGGAGTCTGAAAACGTCAGACTTCTGGCAAATTGCAAAAAAGCATTTCCTGCCATAGACAACAATGTTAACTTCAACTCGACCAAACTTCTGATAGCATTGACTGACTTTAATTGGTCAAGTTGTCATTACGTTCAGAAGCTTTTGCTTAATTAGTTACAGTATCTCATTTTGCTGTAAACTTGTGGAGAAATCCCAATGGCAAATGGAAATAGCTCTTTGAAGAAACTTACTAGCTTCGCCATTTATTCCTGGTTTTTTCATACAACAGTGGGCGCCGCTTTGTGATCACTTTGGGACAAAACCAAATTGATTATATATAAAAAAAAAAAAAAAGAAAAAAGAAAAACCCGTTGGTAACAAGAACCAAAATTGAAATGGAGAGGAATTGTAGGAACTTGGCATTACACTGTGCTGTCTTTATTAGTAAATAGTCTTTATGCGGATTGCATTGTGACGTCACTCTTTTTAGTTTGTTCTTTGTAAGTTATTGTATAGGGTTACAGTAGTCCTCCCTTAGGAAAGGCTACACGACACTTTCTGGTGTCCATTTTGTGTTAGAAGTCCATTTTCTTTCTATGTAGTTGTTAGCCCTGTTATCATTTAGACACTGGTTTCATTGTGCCTTTGTTAGGACAGAAACTCCTTCATCAGACGTAACTCCTGTTATTTTGCCCAGCCTTAAATAGTGTGGAATTAATTACTATAAAATCTTATTTGTGTTTGATTATTCGAAGATTATGTAAGAAATTTTATGTGAAGCTAGCGTGCGGGTGATAACATCACTTTCTACGAGAGCCTAGAAATGATTTTTCTGAAATCCAGAAATGGAGTGCGAGCTTCACCCATGCCACCACCAGGGGGCAGCTCGATGCCTGCCTTGGATATAAAAGGAGGATGGTGGAAGCAAGCAAGGGCATTCAAGATCCAGAGTCGAGGCAGAAAGGACTGAGACGAGATGGAAGCCACAGACTATGACGATGAACAAGCAGATGCCATGGGGCTTGGACCAAGCATGTTACACCCGGACTGGGTTCATGTTGCGTTGCTAGATTAGACGGTGGTTAGGCTTAACCTTCTCTTGTCAATTCACGTGGTAATTTTTGTACTGATCAGTTTATGTAAATGAATTGTAGACTCTATTTTTGTATTATTGTTGAATATTTAGGATAATTAGATTCAGTATACTGGAAAGTTCGTGTAATGCATGAGTGAGAATAATATTAGTTCTTTAAATTTGGATTATGGAAATTAATTGCAGCAGGGATGGATTTAGTAGAGATTTGTAGTGTCTTTTGCGGAAATATTAGAGTGTAACGTGTGTTTATTAAATTGTTAAAGGCTTAAACTGAATCAGTTTATTTTGGATTTTATTTTGTGACATTTCATGTCAGTTTGAAGAGTTACATGGGACCGGTAGGAATTTGTTTATATATATACCGTAATTTACGGTAATAACGCCGCAGCGGTAGTTAGCCGCACCGATAAAAACGTATCATTTTAGAAAAAAAAACGGTAGTTA
>JAHWFO010050606.1:532624-558099 GCA_023313115.1 Rhysida immarginata
TCCGTCGCCAAAGGCTAAGAAAATAACTTCAAAACTGCGTCGATCTTATAAATTTCCCACTTAAATTTTATTAAATTAATATTTATTTGTTATTGTTAACAGTAATCACTTACAAAAAACCTTTGGATATTTGTAAATATCACTAAATAAAATAGGGAAACTAACTTCGATGGAGATTTAAACTGGCTCACTTCGCATGCTGCCATTTTGAATAAATTAACAAACACCAGTGCCTACTATTATTATTTCGAAATAATAATAGTAGGGACTGCAAACACTGCCATTCTCCTCTTAATTTTCCCACTTAAATTTTATTAAATTAATATATATTTATTATTGTTAACAGTAATCACCTATATAAATATCACTAAATAAAATAAGGCAACTAACATAGAAGTTAGAAACATGGCTCACTTCGCATGCCGCCATTTTGAATAAATTAACGAACATCTAAACAGAAGAAAATTTCTCCTTCTTCCTGCAATGGAACTTTATAAACGTTTTTCACTTTTCTGTAATGAACTCATGATGTTTTCCACTTTTATGACCTGAAAAGCAGTGACTGGTAATAGAAATAGTAAAATAAAGAGTTTTTTTTTACCCCCTTTCTTCGTTCTTTTTCCGTATATTCTTGCCTATTTTATTTCTCGCGACAAGTCAAAAATGGGGACCACATTATACAAGAGAATAAAATTTTTACTATTTTTTTGGGGCTCTAAAAATGGAATCGCATTATACAAGATGCGCATTATAGTAGAATAAAAACGGTAAAACATCTTTCACTTTTCACGAATGTACAAAATCTTTTGTTCAGGTTTTGAAGTTACCCAACTAGAACTACTTGTTACTGGATTTTGGTCTCAGTTCTTTGTTGATGAAAAATAGGAAAGAAAAATCCACAGTCTGGGCTCGAACCAGGAACCTTCTGCTCACCGTGCAGATGCGCCAACCAATTGCACCACTGCAGACATGGAAACATTAACGCTATCTACATGCCCTTAGGGCTCGTTGGAGCAGTACCCAGTTCGCATGAACAAATTCATCAATAATTTAAACATCTGAGGTGTGGTATGTATTAAAATCCTCAAAGAACATCAAATTATTCAGTTCTTTGATCTCAGTCCTGGTGAGTATAAGGTACTTACTACCTGTGTTTTTCCTAGGAAAAATTATTCGAATAAATGAATACTCGATTTTTTAATCTGTCGATATTTTTTATTAGATAATACTAAAATAAATATCGAATGAATAATGATTAATCGAATAAAATACAAATTCAGTAATAGTTATTTATTTTATTGAACAAAATCATCAATTACACGAATTTTAAGAAGAACAGATTACAAAATCTAAATTTTAAAAATATGGTTTACAAATACCAGTATTTAACATCTAAGCTCTGTAAAAAAGTACCATATTTAATTTATTGCCGGATAGTCTATTCCTTGCTAAGCGAAATGAATAATTCTTCCTGCTTGAGAAAATAAACATTGACGGAACAGAAGTTGAAATTAAGCTAATATATTTTTTGCAACACTATAAACATTGGGATAGATGAATTCCACTGATTGCCATGCCTTTAATGGATCAATCTTACGATCTAGCACTTTCTGATTCAAGTACTGGCGTAATTCGACAGATACTCCTTCAGCTTCATCAAGATTAAAAGCCGACCTTTCAACCATTTCATCATGGACAGTCCAAATATTTTTTTCCCCTTTTCAATGTTATCTTCAGGGTTCAAAGCTGTTGCTTCATTATCAGTAGCGTTATTGGATCTCAATACTCTCATTAAATTATTCGTCTGTCCGATTGCTCTACTATAACTGCTTGAATAACGAAAAAGTACATTTTTTAAAGTCGAGGATCCAATAGAGTACTTATAGTAGCAAGATAATAAAATTCGATGTGTTTACATCGCTTGTTCATCCTCTTAATCAAATTTTCTTTTAAATTTTCTGCAATGGCTTATGTGGGACATTTAATACTTTATTTGTACAATCAAGAAGAGGAATGATTTTGCTTGTTGTGGAATATTTACATGTGCTTAACTCTAATCTAATTTGTTCAAATGGTTTTAGTACTTTGATAATCTCATTAATCAACCTAACTCTGCACTAGAGACCATTGGGGGGAGGGGCTTTAGGATTGTTTAAAATTAGCAACAACCAAATCTTTCACTTGCCTAAAAACAAAGACAAAAAACCGCATTCCACGTCGTAGTTAAAGTAAAAACTGAATGCAATAATCGGATTAATCGAATGTAATAATCCACGAACGCATAGTGTAATGAACGTCATCGTATCGTAAACAAAAACGTCTGTCTTCTGATAACCAATCGATGCAGCCAGAAAATGTGAAGTAAGAAAACGGAAAAAATAATAGCCAATGACTCAGGTCAAAAACTCTAACCGGTGAGAAGAATTAACAATTGGTCGGTCATAAAACCCGGTGAGAAAACTGACATCATTTTAACGCGGTCGAAAACACCGGTTAGATCTACTATGCCTAACCGTTCCTGGACGGTTGTCATCTTTTCACCCCCCTCAAAAGTAATTTGAAAATCTAATTTTAATGTAACAAAGCTTCTAGCCCCTTCTTCATGCATGCCTCCGACATACCTTCTATTCAACTGCTTCGTAGCGGGAATTAACTCTAAATCTTCTTCCCATTCCGCTCAACCTTTGTATGCACTGAGGAGGGATGTTCATCCAAGTTTCGAGCCTCAGCCTGGTCCACAATGCGTAAGTCTCTGGAACGTCACCTCTTCAGAGACCACACCATTAAAATCGCCTCCACAGTAAGCCAATGCCTCCACTGTTTACAAAGCATAGGCATCCGTCCATCCAAGCAAGTCTGCACCAACCCAGTCCATACCCCGTCAACCTCACCTCCTTCCGTGAACAACTTTAAATGCGAATTATGCGGCGAGACCAATCCATGCAAGTGTAGCTCAGTAGCCACCGAAACTGCCACAAACACTCAGTCCATTGTGTCCATGCACACAACGTCCAGCTCCCTCTCCCTGCCACTAGACAACGCACGTCCACCTAGTAAAGTAGAAATCAACCACTCACGGTTGCAGCAACAGTTTCGGATTCAACACATGACAACTCCTCATCCTACATCCCTCCCGTTATCCTCCAACTTAACCTGTTCACATCAGTGTCCCTGTTCTAACACCATACATCATCACCCTCCACTCCCATCAGCTCACGCAATCTGCCTCCATAGTCCTCAGCCAGACAATTCCAATCGTCAGTCCTAGTCCCAACTCCCCAGAAGCCATCCTCAATCCAGATCTGCCTTCACTTGATGCACCTGGCCTTGACCCAATCGCCAGTAGAAAACCCAATTCCCAAAAACTCCAATGATTACCATGCTGATAATCCTCCAGCCAATGATTCCTCGCCACTCGAATTCATTCCCATTCTCCATAACTTGGCAGCTGCCACGAACTCCGATGACAACTGGTCTGCATTCTAGACGTACCTGGTCAATCTTACGCAAAAAGTCGCTGAACTGGTGAATCTATCTCCAAAAAGTAACAATCCAAACTACCCTCCCTGAACCAACATAATCCACAATGCTCAAGCCCTGCAATCATTATACAGACGGAATCGACGTTGTGCAATGAGGCCTCTTTGCCAGCGTGTTCAATTCCACTTACTGAAGCAGAATCCTTCTCAAATTCCTGGCAGCCCTCAGACTTTGACCCCTCTATCTACGCAAATGTCACCGCTGCTGGAGTTCCCGTGGACATGTCTCCACTTACCACAGGTGAGGTCCTTGCTCGTCTGCGAAAAAGTGAAAACTCTGCACCTGGGTCCGACCGGATAACATGCCAACACTGGAGATTGTCGACCCCACAGCAAGAGTACCCACTGAAATCTTCAATGTTTGCATCAAATACCATCGCATACCTACTATATGGAAACACTCAACCACCATCCTACTCTACAAGAAAGGCGACCATAAAGACCCAGCGAACTGGCACCCATTGCCCTCTCAAGGACGATCTACAAACTCCTAGCTGGCATCCTAACAGCTAGGCTCTCCTCATGAATCCGGAAGCATTCAAGTCTCTCCCACTGTCAAAAGGGCTTCCTCCAAAAACGCATGGAGTCTACTCGTACTTCACACTCTGATCTCTGCATTGCATAGCTCGATCTTACAAACGCCTTTGGAAGCATCCCACATGCTGCCATTCCAGCTGCCCTTCTAGAAAGTGGGGCAGGCCAGCCTTTCGCCGAATATTTATGTGACTTCTACACTAATGGCCTAACTAACCCAATCCCCCAACTGACAGGTGTTAGACAAGGCTTCCCACTGAGTGGCATCCTTTTCAATCTAATCATCGACCCTCTCATCAGGACCATCCAGTGCGACTCGTCAGAGCATCAAATACTCATCTACGCTGAAGATTTGTGCTTGCTAAGCGAGAACCCAGGATCGCTGCAGTCCAACGTTGATCTACCGGTCGAACAGAAAGTAAGTTAAGCCTATCCTTCAATCCAAGGAAATGCTCTACCCTCAATCCATCACGGAAAACACCAGTCGGAAGCCGTGCCTCCTCATTCACCATTGGTGATGTTCCATTGACGAGCCTATCAGACAGCGACTCCACCCTCTTCCTTGGTAAGCCAGTCGGCTTCCAAGTCTTCTCGGACTGGAAATCGCTCAAAAGAATCATCGACACAGACATCACAATACTCCACTCTAAGTTGGCCACCTGGCAATGACTGGATGCCTTCAGAACTTTCTTTTTCCCTCCAGTCCAGTTTGCTCTACGTATGGGCCTCTTCACCAAGGGCAAGTGGACGAGTTGAAGTGCTGCATCCCGAAATCAAACAAACCCTTAATCTACAATAAGAAGCCTCCAATGATTACCTTTATGGTAGCCGTAGTAAAAAATTCTGTGGGTTGCGCCTCCTCGCCGACGATTTTGAAATCCTTTTTGTTGACATGTTCAAACTCCTCTCGTCACCAGATCCAATCGTCCTCGAACTCTCCCGTGCTTCAATCAACACCACCGTGGCAGCTTGGCTCCATCGCCCCATCACCTTCTTGAATGTGGCAAACTATCTGAGCAGCCAACAGGATGGCAAATTTCAGTACACCACTAACGCCCCCCAAAATTGCTGGACAGAAGCGATCAAATCATCATGTCGCCTCAAGATTGTGTGGCAGTTCGAGGATGACTTCCCGATATTACACGCTTTTGACGTCATACATTGAAACAAACAACGTGGCCACGTGTGCATGAATCTCCACCATACAATTCCAAGACGAGCGCCAAGCATTCCTTCATGCAAGACAAGCTAAACTTGACAAATACAATCCTCATCGACAGCTTAAGACGCAACTTCCACATTGATACTGCGCCAATCATCGTTGGCGCATTAGGGTCCTGGGATCCTGACAATGATAAATTTCTGGCCAAATTGTGTAGCCGAAGATGCACGGCCTTCTTCGGAAACCATGTGTCTCAGATGTCATAAGATGGTCTTGAGATATACAGGGTGTCCCACAAAAGGGATAAAAAACTTCGTGAGCATATTCTACATAAAAAACAGACGAAAATGCCAAATACAATTTTTGTTTTAGATCTTTCATTTTTGAGTTATGGTTCTTCAAAGATAGCGAATTTACCCTAATTTCGCATACAATTCGTTTTTAAACTTGACTTAAATAGTGTCAATTGTTGTTTTAATTGTTTTGCCGCTAATCGTTACTTAGAAAAAATGGATTTAAGTAAAAAAAAAGATTATTTCGAAATATTAGTTTTGTATGGCGAGTGCAATAGAAGTGCAAATGCTACAGCTAATATTTGGGCAGAGCGGTTCCCTATTTCCACGCGAATTAAAATAAATGTTGTGCTGCATTTAATTCACCGCGTACGTACAGAACGGGTGACAATGCCAATTAATCGCGGTGGATGGCCAAGACATATTAATGTTCGAAATGAAGAACTTATTGAGCGTCGCATCGAAGAAGACCCAAGTGTATGCAAATTGCCGTAGATTTTTATTTAGACTAGTCATGACTTTGGGCAACACTGTCATAACACTGACAATCAATTCAGAACCCGTGTCCCGTGTGTTTATGTTATTATTAACGAATTGTATGCGAAATTAGGGTAAATTCGCTATCTTGGAAGACCCATAACTCAAAAATGAACCATCTAAAAAAAAATTGTATTCAGCATTTTCGTCTAAGTTTTTTATGTAAAATACGCTCACAAAGTTTATTATACCTGTTGGACACCCTGTATACATCGAACGTATGACTGACATATGCCAATATTAGCCTCCCCCCCCCCCCCCCTACTTGAGGGATTCTGTTGTTCCCTCCCTTTGTTCCCCCTCATCCCCTTTTTTCCCTCTCCTTTTCTTTTCCTTTAGTTCGTTCCTTTTCTTTCCCCTTACTTCCATCTTTTGCTTAACCCTTTTCCTTTATCGAAGCGATGATGAAAACATTTGTTTGATAACATCCTATGCATGTACAGTCAATTCTCGTTAATACGAAATCGTGGGGACCAAGAAATTTTTTCGTATTATTCGTATTTCGTATAAACCAACAATACTAAAAGTGTTATGAAATAAGCACGGAAATAGAATACTTTAAGTTAGAAATAATTTTTATTCATCTCTCCTAAAAAAATCTGTAATAACAGCTTGTTTTCGCGCTAAAACGATTTTTTTTATTGTTGAAATAAATAACGGGCAAATTTTACGTTTTTAAAACAGCGTGGCCTGGCGAATTTGCCAATAACTATCGGCTTTTTCTTGTCAGTGCCATCCATATTTGTACATAATAATACTGACAACCGTTCTTTGCTACTTTTCCCTATGAAAGATACCGTAAAAAAACATTAGATACATGTACAAAATTATCGGTAAAAAATACAATAAAGTTTAAATGACGCATGCATACCTCCATGACATTTTCACCTTTTAAATGATAAGATTTCTCGGGCAGAAGATTATAAAATAGGGCGGTTTCGTCAGTGTTGTAAGTTCAGATCTAATGAAAGATCCTGTCGTTTCCTTTTGCTTGAAGCTGACATTGAATAAAATTCCTGACTGTAGATAACTGCGTTGTAGCGATGAGAAAATTGATTTTGAAACAATACCGATATTGCACTTGTTTAAATAAAGATTTGAGCGCCACGTGACAGGATTTCAGATCTGAATAGCTGAACCAATCAGATTTCGCGAATCAGATTTCCCGTTAGTTTGAAAAATTCGACTAAATAACCGATGTTTTTTATCGAATAATCGACTAAAAATTATCGAATAAAAATATCGACTGATTAAAAAAATCGAGTATTCATTTATTCGAATACTGTAATTCAGAAGCAATCACATATGAAATGACTTTGAAAATTATTTTTATTAAATTTACACTTCGAAATCTGAAATTTTATCATTAAAATTGTTCCTAAAAGGACTATTTTTCAATAAAATTATGAAATTTTCCTTCGTATAAACCGTATTTTAATAAAAATATGTTCGTATAAAGCAGAGAATTTTACATAGTAATTGCTTTTTCGGGGACGGGCCACACAATGTTTTCTTATTAACCGGAATTTCGTATTACCAGTTTCGTATTAACGAAATTGACTGTATTCCACTAACGTGGTGCATAAACATGTTTCTGAGCCTTATCACTGCAAAGTGGTTATTGCCTCAGATCAACATTAGTTTTAAATGACACATTAGTTCAACAGTTTAAGTTGATTTAAGCAGATGAACCTTCATCTGTAAAAAAAAATTTGACTTGAAAAAGTGTTTTTTCTTTCAGAATGACTCATCTTAATGAACAAGAAAGAATATCATTACTGATGATGGTAGGCTGGGGTGATAGGAAAAGGTCATACTCAGAAGCAAGAGATATTTTCAATGATACTTTTCGAATTGGAATGGATCCTATCTCCAAATCGACTGTGGAGAGAACGGTTAGAAGATTTGAAGCTACAGGCTCTGTGAAAGATCGAGCTAAATTAGGAAGACCAAAGTCAGCAACAAACGAAGAAGAAGCGTTGAATGTTTTATTATCATTTACGGAAAATCCTCACAGTAGTCTACGTAGAACTGCCCAAGCTCAAGAAATTGGTACATCTTCAGTCCGCAGGATTTTGAAAAGTAATAAATTGCATCCTTACAAAATGACACTTGTTCATGAGATAAATGAAGATGATCCCGACCGACGTTTAGAATTTTGTGAGGACATGATGCTTAGAATAGATCAAGATTCAGACTTTCTTTACAACATTGTATTCTCAGATGAAGCAACATTTCAATTGAATGGTACTTGTAATCAGCATAATTGCAGGTAATGGGCAGACGAGAATCCTCATTGGATGCGAGAGAGCAAAACCCAATAATCCACAGAAATTTAACGTTTGGGCTGGAATAATAAATAATCATTTGATTGGGCCATTCTTTATCGATGGTAATCTTACTGCTCAAAGGTATGAAAACATGCTTCGAAATGAAATAATTCCAGCAATAAGGGAGATTGCTGGAGATAACTTGGAGCACGTTTGGTTTCAGCAAGATGGTGCTGCACCTCATTACGGACGGGACGTTCATAATTATTTAGATGAACGTTTTCCTGATCGTTGGATTGGATGAAGAGGTCCGATCGAATGGCCTGCCAGATCACAGATTTAACTCCACTTGATTTTTTCTTGTGGGGTTATTTAAAAAATCAGGTTCACGACACGAAACCTCAAAATTTAGATGAATTGCGTCAGAGAATAATTGATGTAGCTGCCCAAATACCTGCAGAATACTTAAACAATTCCATTGAATCTGTTTACCATCGATTAACTTACTGCCAGGAAGTAAACGGTGCACAATTTGAGCATTTACTACAATAAAGTTATTGGCACCAATCGTGAGAGGCAAGGGGACTCGCCTGAAACAAGCACCCTGAAGGGAACAAAAACTACTACGTCCACGTCGTTGTTCCTGGGTTATGCTAAACGTAGTTATTTACTAAAGTGAGATACAAAATCAACTAAAGACGTTAACCTCATATTAGCTGTAGAAATACTTTCACTTGCGAGAAAGAATTGTTTTTGCAATTAGAGCGCCATCAATCGGTCGACAATCATACTGTATCATTAGATAGCCTTTTCAAAAATACTAATTTTGTGTTCCGAAGCGTATGTCCCCGAGAAATTTGACCGTTTGCAGACTTCTAATCTGTATTTGTTTTTCTGCAATTACAGCGCCATCTATCGCGAATCAAAAAAAATTTTCAGCTAAAACTTGTTCACTTTTTCACGTAGAATCCGAATCTGCAATAAAAAAAATGGGGGTTTCCATTTAAGATTTCAAAGTTGCCCCCCGCTCCACCCCTGGGGGTGGAGGTGGGGGGTCGTGTTTGGTGTTATTCGATAGATTTTCGAAAAATATTCCGATGTAAATTTCGCGAAACATTCGACCGTCCCGCTTCTTTTGGCACACCCTGTATGTGCTACTGTTACTGTCATTCCATTAAGTACTACCCTCATGTAGGCCAGCAAACCAATGAGTTAAGTAATTTAAATAATTACTTATCCTGCTCAGATAAGGATAACAAATCCAGGAATCTGCGTAAAGCAGAGGCAGGTAAAGGTTTAGTTAGTGCGTCTGCCGGCATGTCGGGGGAAGAACAGTAGGTAAGAATCACATTCTGAAGATTAATTTCTCGCGCGATGAAATTATGCAATCTCAAGATGTGTCTTGTCCTACTCTTCGATTCTAATGCACCCAGGCATGCTATGGCAGACGTTGAGTCAGTATAAATGATTGTGGGTAAAGAAACAAACTCCCCTTGTCCTAACACGGTTATGAGGTCCCAAAGACATTTCATCCGCAGTATCATCAAGGTTCACATGAGGGCTTAGTGGCATGGTCTTTGGTTTGATGTCTTGAAGGCCATAATCATGCAGGATTTGCTTGATATAATGTGCCTGTGACAGATGAATTGAACCGTTCACTTGAAACACATTCATACCTAGCAGATGCTTTACCACTCCAAACTCCACGAGGTCTATTTCTTGTTTCACTTTGTCCATGATGGAGGTTAGGATGGAGACATTTGTTGTTGCTGCCACGATGTCATCCACGTAGACTGTTAAGAGAACGGTGCACCCAGCATTGGTGTAGTAGAAAAAACAATCGTCTGCTCTGGATGGAGTGAATTTTAATCGGGTAAGAAGCTGACAATTTTACGTACCAGCATCTTCCACTTGGTTTGAGGCCGTAAAGTGATTTACGCAATTTGCAGACATGATTAAATGGCGTTGATAATCCCTTGGGTGGCGATAGATATATGGTGTGGTCTACCGGTGCGTGAAGATATGCACATTTGACGTCATACTGGCGCAGTGACATACCTGTTGAGGATTTTGATGAGCCTACAAGTTAAGAACTTGGATTTCAATTTCGATTTCGTTTTGGAACTTTCGGTTTCTATCATGAACCTTCGCTTTAGAAACTGCTAGTATCAAATATCACTTTTGGTTTTGAATTTCTTTGTTCTCTTTTTTTGTGTTAAGCCGTCATGGAAGAATGTTATGTAGTCTTATAGTGTTCAATAAATTGTTACCTGTTTGTGAATATTGGATTGTTATCATTGAATTTCTGGAAATATGGAAACTAGAATGAATTCGCAATATTTGGTGCCGAAACCCGGGAACAGAAATTGGAACTGTAAGTAAAATTTGTTGAAACTATAATTTGAACTCAACGTTGAAGCGATAATGTCAGTTGAACATTGAACTAATGTAAAACTGGAACCATGGAATTTATTGACGTTATTCAACATAAAACTCTGTGAAACACATTGAAATCACTGAAATCATAAATTTCTTCACTTTATGATAAATTAAAACGTGAAACATGTCTGAAATGGAAGTCGCATTGAGCAAGTGTAAAAGAAAACGTACGAGTTTACGTACATCTATCACAAAGATATGTACGACAGCGGAAGAGAAACTATCATTGACGCCTACTCCATATGATGAAATAGAAGAATTATTGGCACAGCTAATAAATAAGGAAAAACAAATTAATCAACTTGATGAGCAAATCAACGCTTTACTACCCGATAGTGATGACCTTGATGAAGAATACACAACCGTAGAAACTTAAAATAGAATCGTGACATGGAGAACTAGATTATCACGTGCTTTAAAGAAAGAAACTACAATCGACAGTATAAATCAGACCCGCTTGACCCAAGAAAACGTCACCAGCTCATCTCAACAACCTGATCAGGTAAGCAATCTCTTACCTATAATTCCTCATATACGTTTACCGCGCATAGACTTAACTAAATTTAATGGAAATATATTAGAGTGGGCTAAATTTTGGTCACAGTTTAAAGCCAGCATTCATGAAAATGATCAAGTAACAAAAACGGATAAGTTCATATACTTAAAAACATTGTTGACTAATGATGCTGCTGATGTGACGGCTGGACTGGCTATTTCAGATGCCAATTATGACGTTGCAATTGACATATTAACAAAACGATTTGGAAAAAAAGAAATATTAGTGAATGCGCATATGGCTGAATTAATAGCGCTCAGACAAGTGAAAAAAATGAGTGATGTTAAAGCGCTAAGAAAACTTTATGATACTTGTGAATTACATATTCGGAGCCTAGCTAATCTTGGGATTAACACTGAATCATATGGTACTATATTATGTCCAATAGTAATGCAAGTGATACCAGAAGAAGCTATTGTTCAGTTAAGTAGAGACAGAGATGATGAGCAACAGTGGGATGTCAATGATATACTCAAATTTTTAGAAAAGGAAATTACTAGCCGATAACGAGCTAGTCGAGTAATGGAATTGAATACGTTACAAAATAACAACAAGGAAACATTGAAAAAGGGGAAATTGATTACAAATCAGAATAAAACCTCAAAGGAACAACGATTAACAGCTTCTGCTTTGATGATTACTACTAAACATTTGTACCAGTGGAGAACATGAATGGTATGAATGCCCTAAAACCGATAAAGAAAAGATAGAAACATTTAAAAAAGCTGGCAGGTGCTTTAATTGCTCCTCTAAAGGTCATTTATCACGTGATTGCCAATCTCCAAAGAGACAGTGTACAAAATGTAAACGTAAGCACAGCGGTCTCTTCAGTTGCAAATTAATTAGTAAAGAAGAAAATAATAACTCCACTCAATCTGAAAGTCAGGAAACAACAGTCAACCTGATTATACCTAGCGAAGAGATCAGGCAATGTGCTATTACAAGTAGTAGAAGGTGAAATTGTAGCCAAAGAAGAAAGATTAACAGTACAGTGCTTATTTAACACAGGAAGTCAGCGCACTTTTTTGTCAGAAGAAATAAGTAATCACCTGCAATTAGAATATATTGGAACAGAAACTTTATCAATTTACACCTTTGGTGAAAACGAACCACAAATCAAAACGTTGAAAAGGGTTAAGGTGAATTTGCAATGTGTAATCGAACCCTATGAAATCATTGAAATAATAGCATTAGAAATTCCTCAACCTGTGAACGTTGTCCCTGAAAGACCCACTAAAGAGCTACAATTAGCATTAGAAATGAAAGACCTTCATCTTTCTTGTTGGAAAACTACAAAAACAGGAATTCAACACCCTAGTCTACTGATAGGGAGTGACTGTTATTGGCGATTGACTACAGGCACAATTAAAAGAATCAATGACAAGCTAATGGCCATTGAAACAAAGTTGGGATGGTGTCTGTCAGGACCGCTGGACTAAGAAATCAAACTGCCCAGGTGAATCTTATTAGATCAGCAGATGAATTGGAAACCCGTTTGAAGATGTTCTGGGATATAGAACATATTGGAATCGTTGACTTGTGTCCAAGTACCAGTCAAGAAGAAGATCAGGCAATGAAACAATTTGAAGAAAGTATTAACTGGAATGGAGAGCGATACGAAGTTCGCCTCCCCTGGAAGAAGGACCCATGTACTCTTCAAAATAATTACAAAATAGCCAAAGCTAGATTAAAATCTTTAACTATTAAATTCCTTCATGATCCACTGTTATACGAAGAATATGAAAGAGTTATTCAATGCCAGCTAAAAGATGGAATTGTAGAAAAAGTTGAAGATATCGAAGCGGAAAAGAGTCCCATATTTTATCTTCCACACACAGCTGTTGTACATGAAAACCATGAAAGTACAAAATTACGAATCGTGTTTGATGCTTCGGCACATGAACCGAAAGCGGCATCTTTAAATGACATGTGTGCTGGACCAATCTTGTTACCCAATTTGATGGAAATATTAATGAAATTCCGCGAAGGAAAAATTGCATTAGTTGCAGATATAGTAAAAGCTTTTCATCAGATCTCACTGAATCCAATAGATAGAGATGTAACACGTTTTTTGTGGCCAGAGAATCTATTTGACAAAATAGAATCAAAAATTCAAATTTACAGAAAGACAAGAGTACTGTTCGGAGGAAGACCCAGTCCTTTTCTTTTGGCTGCAACCATACGTTACCATTTAAAACAATTTGAAAACCAATATCTGGAGACATGTAAACATCTGAATTCTTTGTATGTTGATGATCTTGTAACTAGCACTGCAACAGATGAAACTGCAACTGTTTTATATGAAGAAACAAAATGTATACTACTGAAAGCTTCTATGTTATTAAAGAAATGGAGAACCAATTCAGATACACTTCAAAAGAAAATCAATGAAGATGACAGTTCCAGTAGCGAGATCGTAGAAGTTCTAGGTCTTACCTGGGACACTAAACAAGATGTTATTGGACTGAAACCAGTATATGAACAAACCAGCCATACTAAACGAGGAATACTAAGCGTAATTGCTAATGTTTATGATCCAATACTAAATGGCAGGACCATTTATAGTTAAAGCTAAATTGCTGTTACAAGAGTTATGGAAATCTTGACTTGATTGGGATGAACAGCTTCCCAAAGAAATATTAACCGCATGGGAATGCTGGAAACAAGAACTAATATGGTTACCTGCTTTTAGAATGAATAGACATCTACATTTAGATGAGAAAAATTCCGAAATACACATTTTGCGATGCCAGTATGTCCGCATATGGTGCTGTGGTTTATGTAAAATACCAGAAAGATTCAGGAGCATTCCAAACTGCATTTGTTATGTCGAAAGTTAGAATAGCAGAATTATATTGGGTGAAAGTAATACAACAGAATACATACAGAAATGAAATTGTAGCGTTGAAAGAAAATAAGCCAATACCTTCAAACTCTTCTATAATCAGTTTGAACCCGTTTTTAGACGAAAACGAGATCTTACGAGTAGGAGGGCGTTTGCAGGCAGCCGAATTACAAGAGTTTCAACGTCATCCCATGATCTTACCACCAGATGATTATGTCAGCAAACTAAAAATTGAACAACAACATCAATTAATATTGCACGCAGGAGTAACTGAAACGATGACGCAAATAAGAAGTAGATATTGGATCCCTAGATTACGTCAATGTGTCAAGAAATATATAAAAGGCTGTTTAACATGTCAAAAACAAAGATTGAAACCAACTTCCGAGATTATGGCCCCTCTACCTGCTAATAGAGTAACACCGTCGTCCCCGTTTGAAACCTGTGGAATAGATTTTGCTGGGCCATTATTTTTGAAAAATCATCAAAAGAGTTACATAGTTCTGTTTACTTGTGCTACTACACGTGCCATTCATTTAGAACTTGTTCTGAATTTGACCACAGAAGAGTTTATATTAGCTTTGAGAAGATTTATAGGAAGACGAGGTGTCCCGAAAATAATTTGTTCAGATAATGCTCGCACATTCAAACGAGCTGATAAAGAACTGAAATATCTCTTTTCTTCCGCCAATAAGCAATGCATACAAAATTTTTGTGTTCATCGGCAAATAAACTGGTCATTTATTGTGGATAGAGCACCTTGGTGGGGTGGCTATTGGGAGAGAATGATTCGTAGTATAAAAACATGTTTGAAAAAACTTTTGGGAAAAGCATTCTTAACTCAAGTTGAAATGGAAACTGTATTGATTGAAGTAGAAGCTACTGTAAATTCCAGACCTATAACTTGTGTAACGAGCGAGGATACTATTGAGCCACTAACTCCATCTCATTTGCTTATAGGAAGACTGATTTCTGACCTTCCTTTGTTTAATTATAATAAAATTGATGATACTAATATTTGTTCATTTGAGTTTTCTCGTAGGTGGAAATATCGCCAGCGGTTGATCAAGCTATGGTGGCGTCGTTGGACTAATGAATATTTACTAACTTTGAGAAATTTTCATCACCTAAAGACCAGAAGTTCTTCAACACCTTTGATGGTCGGTGATATTGTCATGATATGTGAAGAAGGATTACCAAAACAAACGTGGAAGATGGCTCGCATTCACAAACTTTTTTCTGGACGGGACAACAAAATACGTTCCGTTATGTTGACACTTCCAGACGGAAGACGCATGAAACGAGCTATTCAACGTATCTGTCCTTTGGAATTGACAGATTAACTGTCAATTTCCGGGGGAGTGTGTTGAGGATTTTGATGAGCCTACAAGTTAAGAACTTGGATTTCAATTTCGATTTCGTTTTGGAACTTTCGGTTTCTATCATGAACCTTCGCTTTAGAAACTGCTAGTATCAAATATCACTTTTACTTTTGGTTTTCAATTTCTTTGTTCTCTTTTTTTGTGTTAAGCTGTCATGGAAGAATGTTATGTAGTCTTATAGTGTTCAATAAATTGTTACCTGTTTGTGAATATTGGATTGTTATCATTGAATTTCTGGAAATATGGAAACTAGAATGAATTCGCAAATCCCTGTATTTGCAGCAATGGCAAACAGTAAGCGGAGGATTCCATTCTGATGACAGGTGAGAAAGTTAACTCATACTGGCTCCCGTAGACTTGTGACGAGCCGATAGCCACCAGCCTTGCCTTGAATCTGGACACCGAACCATCAGGATTGTATTTGATGCGGTAGATCCATTTGTCTTTAAAATTTTGACATTTGGTGGTGGAAGCTCTAAATCCCAGATATGATGAAGCATGAGTGAATTCAATTCATCTTGCATGGCCTCTTCCCACTGATGATGTTGGGGAGAAGCGAGTGCTTGTTCATAAGACTGCGGTGTGATTGGCGGAGTGATTAGCAAGTCTGAGCCAGTAAAGTCAGGATAACATAAGGTGGCACATTGTTTTTCTGCCTTCTCTTTTAATCTTTGTGAATGTCGTAATACCGGTTGTGGGACTTCAACGGGTGGTTGGTTCACTGGTGATTTAGACGAACAAACTGGAGCATCTTCCATCGATGTGGTTTCTGATGGAGATGTGACCACTAGCGTGTCCTCAGTATCAGATAGGACCTGCCTTCTTGTCTCGTCTAATGTTAAAGTGGGTGAGATTGGCGGTACGCTCTGAATGATATGTGGTTCATCAGGCTGTGATGCTTCAAAGACTGGGGGTTCCATGTGAATTAGAAATACCAGAGGAACAGATGGATCTGATTTTCTAGTGAACTCTGGAAATACCTTAGGAAAGAAACGAACAGTACATGCTCGTAAAAACTTCCTCTCATTGAGCGCATAAATAAGGTACCCAGGAGATGAAACGGAGTATCCCATAAAAACACCATTTTTGGCACGAGCGTTAAATTTTGATCGGTGCGAGTTGGGTATACAATAGTATACCAGGCAACCGAAAGCAGCTCGATATTTGATGGTCTGTTTCTTTTTGGACCATATCTCTTCAGGGGACTTAGTTTGACCTCCTCTAGGCAAATAATTCAGATTAAATGCTGCTGCAGTCGCAGCATGGTCCCAGAATCGGTGCGGAACTTTTGACGATGCAAGAAGAACTCGAATTCCATCGCAAATGGAGCGTACAGTTCTCTCAGCAACACCATTTGACTGGGGGTTCTCAGGAACGGTGAATTGTTGAGATATGCCTTGCTTCGTACAGAACTCACCTAGCTCCGCATTGGTGAATTCTGTTCCATTATCGGAACGTATATACACCAGATTTTGTCCTGTAAAGCGTTGTAGCTTTAGTATTAAGTCTGTTAACGCTTTTGGCACTTCACTTTTTGTCGGAGTAGCACAAACGAAAGTTTTTCGTGAGAAATCATCGACGGCTACTAACAGGAATTTGTTTCCATGTATAGAGGTGGAAGGCATTGGTCCCATGTATGAAGTAGCTGTAAAGGATGGGTTGACCGTTGACCTTGTACAATGTTGTGAGGGGCGTTGCATAATCGTGCCTGAAGGCATGCAACACATGGTTGGTCATCAATTAATGGCGGCAAAACTTCAAAACCGTGCATGCTATGGTGTTTCACGGCTGCGGTGAGTTTTTTTGATGACGGATGGCCCAATGCATTGTGAATGTCACTATAAGTGACAGCCATTGAAAGTAATGGGGGGTCCGTTCGGGAAACTGAATGGATATTTGAGACCACGGGAAGGAACGGGAGGTCCTCCACGCCCTCCTGCGCAGCGATGGTTGTGCCCTTGGGTGAAGTAATGGAATAACCAGTTGGGCCGAAAAGAAGACTGTAACCCTGCTTTGATAATTGACTCATGGAGACAAGATAAAGGCGCGCGTTTGGGGCATAAGCGCGTCATGCAGTTTTAAAACTGCTCCTGATTCTAATAACACGCTTGCCGCACCAGTACCGATGGCAGCAATCGTTTTCTTAGGGTCTGCAGTATGTATCCGCTTATGACAGCTTTGAAAAGAATCAAAGAACTGTTTTTCTTTAATTACGTGAAATGAGCTGCCCGTGTCAACTATCCAATCCTTGTTTGGAACACCAACATAGTTGGCTGCAGGTTTCTTGCTTTGTCCTTTTGTACCTGATTTGCGAGGCATACGCATAGGACATGAAGCTGATGCACGAGGCATGCACTTTGTTGATGCAGGATCCTGTGAACGAGAGGATATTGCGGTGTGTGAAGTAGCTGGACCTGCAGTAGTGGGATAAATTTTGGACGGACAAACCGTTTATACGTGTCCTCTGCCTCCACAATTATGGCATGTTACACCATTTGTTCGACGGGCATTTGGATGTGGACGCGGGGAAGAAACAGAGGTGGCACACGAGGCTACACCTATTGAGGAATTTAGTGTGGTGTATTCCTTAAAAACCACATTTAGTTGACTCGGGAAGGTTTCAATTGACATTGATGAGTTTGATTGGACCGCGAGTCTCAATGGAGTATACGTTGAGGGTAGACCTGCGACCATATGGCCAATCAAAATTTTATCATCCAGAACCAGGGACACGGCTCCAGCCTGAGCACGGATTTGTAGCGCTCTTACTACATAGGCATTCGGATCATCAGCGTCTAAGAAACGCAAGGCTGAGAGACGCCGCATTATTTCAGCCTGTGTCACTGAATCCGGCCTTCCATATCGACGCTTAATTGCTTCCCACATTGTATAGGGATTGTCATCTTGAAGCATGATGACAATATCATCATTCACCATACTCAGGAGGTAATGCCATACTCTTGCCCAATCAAGGCGCATGGATGAGCTGGCTGATGCTTCTGTAGGGAGAGAGATCTTTTCTTGGACATATTTGGCTAGCCCTTTGGTTTCGAGAAAGGTTAAAACTCGATACGTCCATTGAATATAATTGGCACTCGTTGGCCTAGGGAGGGAACGACCCTCTTCAAAACATGATTACTCCATATTGTATGAAAATAAAAGAAAGAAACCACGCTCTGCTACCATATGTTCAGAGGGGGAAGCAAAATAAATAGAATTTAATGGGTGGTACCTTAAAAAAAAAAGAACCCCCAAACTTAAAGAGTAAACGTGGCTCGTTAAAAGACTTATTTTGGTTTAAAAATTGCGATATTTATTTATAAAATACAAAAATTCGGTACAAAAAAAATGTTCTATACAATAAGATTTAATTGAGGAATAGGCATTGCGATCTCAATTACATAAGAAAATATTTCTCGGAATAAAATAAAGAAGTACTTAAATGTACGTTAAATACAGCAAAACACTGTAACGAGAAATATTAATCGCTACATTGAGCGAATTGAGATTAAATATAAAAAAAAATTGAGACAGACCAATTCCTTATAAAGAATAAGGAAAAGAAATTTCAAAATTCCCATTTAATGTCTAAAGAAAGACTGCGAAATAATAATTATTAATGGCGAATAAGATTGAATATGTGCAGCATGGCGTCCCTTATGCGCGTTATTGTTGAAATAGCATTACAAGAAATTTCATTATTACCTTATGGGTAAACCCGCAAAACAATGCTGCTCGGTAAAGAATCATGGCTGCTGCGAGAAAGTGAGAAATTCAATAAGAAACTAAACATCGAACGGCAGGGTAGGAGTAATTTGCAGAGCATTGGAATGTAAATGATAAATGGAAGTTGAACGCCATGCTGCAGACTAGTAAGGATGTGGAGGACCGACCAGAAGGAGGGACGGCTGGTCAAGCCAGAAGCTGGAAGTGGTCTGTCTGAAATAAAAAAAAAACGGTAACCACGGAAAGAACATCAACAATAGTGGGACACACATCCTCGTGATCACGAAAATTATTCGCGAGGGACAACTAGCTGCAGACAGTGATAATCACGTGGAGATTTTTTAATTAACATTTATTAAAACAATATATAGTCAATCACTGTCTGCAAAACAGTAAAAAAAAACTTAACGAATAGAAAAAATAGAATAATTAATTACAAATAAAATTATATCTATTTTTACATAAAAAAATCTGAGTTTTCCCGAACAATAATCGATGCCACATTATGATTTTTATAAATCGTTATATTATTCATATACCGATACTCAATTTGTGTAAAATATACAGCTTTTGTATATTTACGTTCTAAAAATTTTTATTTTTAAGTATCGGTATATGAACAATTTAACGATTTATAAAAATCGTAATGTGGCATCGATTATTCATGTAGGCGGTGTTGTGCAGATCTATTAAGCGGAGTTGGTTATTCTGATAATATCGATGTTGTTTATGAGTCGTCATCTCTGGGTATTCCTTATCACACCAACTATACCTTATATTGAATTATTCACAAAGTTTGTCTGATTATTGTAATAAGTTTCTTGCCTGCCTTAATGTATCTTCTAATTTCCAAGACCTCAAAGGTCAGGATCCGTTTATGGTCGCGCTCCTTCCTGACAATGGTCATTATGTCTTCGATGGCGCCGAATCGATGTTTGCTGTTTACGAGATGGATGGCAAAAGCAGACTTCCCTTTAATATTAACCCAAGACCTGCGGTGCTCATCACATCTTTCCTTAATTGACCTTTTGGTCGATCCAATATAAAACAATCCACAATTGGGGCGAGATAATCTGTATACACCACAAGACCTGTAATCATCATCAGCCTCATTGCCACATATACCGATATTCAATTTGTGTTAAATCTACAGCTTTTGTATATTTATGTTCTAAAACTTTTTTAATTTTAATAGTTTTTTATACGTTTGTTTTTGTATAATTTATATGATTTCTACTATCCTTGTAATGTTCTTATCAACGAATTTTAACGGTTAGTCTTATTGTTCAAATTATTTTATACTTATTGGTGACTAATGGATGTATAATACTTCATGTAAACCCCTCTATTGGAACTTGTTTCTGATTGGAGGGGTATGGCCATAAATACCGGTCATTTATACGAAATTAGACACGAAGCACAGGTTAACAAGTCTTTAATCGTTACTAAAATTAGTTATATGTCGAATGTGGCCTCCACCATATACTGAAAGCAGGTTACACCAGATTACTGTGTCTAATTTCGTATACGAATATTGCATAGAGCGTCATTCCATGTTGGTGTGAACTTTTGAACTAATTTTTTTTTTGGTATATGTGAACTTCCCATGCCCTCTATAATATATTACCAAGTATTATAGCTTTTGGTCCAGTAGTTTTTTTTATGGCCATGTCAAAATGGAACTTTAATTATAAAGACCCTGTATTATGAACTTAGTTGAATAAAAAAATACTGCTCACAAATATCCATTTATACAGGGTGAATACCAAAGTTTAAACCCCCTTTTTATTTTTTGAACAGAAGCAGATATGTCAATTTTGATGAATCCAACGAATAGGAAGTTGTGGGTGGCCTATCCCATGGTGCACTTTTAATCATCCCTAATATGCATTAGGACACATTAAAAATTTATCTCAAAAACCATAAAGGATAGAGAAAAAAACCCAATTGCAAACTTGTTCAGCATAAAAAAACAAACAAAACAAAAAAAAAATCATCCAAATCGGACCAAACAATCACCCACAATAACGTGGTGAACTGTTTGTAGCTTACAAACAGTCACACTGCACAAACTAGTTACTTCAAACAGTTTAAAAAAAAACTTAATCAACAAAATGCTCCATGTGACGACCGTGGGCACCATAACACAATTGGGCACGGAACCTAACTGATGCCAAAACATCGGCAAGCATGGCTGGTGTCACTCCTCAGCACGCTTCCTGGATTCGTTGAACCAGCTCCTCCAGTGAGGCGGGCTGCATAGCATAAATCTTGTCCTTCAGGTATCCACACAAGAAAAAGTCAAGGGGTGTAAAATCAGGGGAGCCGGGTGGCCAACGAACTGGTCCTCCTCGGCCAATCCATTGTTGTCCAAACATCTCACTTAGACGCTCGCGAACGACCAACCCGTAATGTGGAGGAGCTCCACCATGCTGAAACCACGTGCGCTGATACGAGGCCAATGGCAAATTGTCAATGAAGTCTGTGACTACCACGTTGAGAATTTCAGCCCGGTAGAGTTCTGCAGTCAGTGTTCCATCGTAAAAATACGGTCCAACCACAGTGTCATTGTACAATCGACACCACACATAGATTCTCCAGTTCACTTGATGAGTTGCTTCTTGTGGGTTTTCGTCTGCCCAATGATGATGGTTGTGCATGTTGATAACTCCATCCCTGGTGAACTGGGCTTTATCTGTCCACAACACCTCATGAATGAAGTTTGGATTGTCATCCAGGAAGGTAAGTAACGAGTTGCAGAAGGCGGCCCTAGCAACATAATCCAATGGCAGTAACTCCTGGTGACAATGAATAATGGTATGGGTGAAAATGATGTGCGTATAGAATGTTGAGAACAGTTCTCTGATGGCACCCAACATCTGCAGCAATTGCTCTGCTGCTTGTATGGGGATTTGCAGCAACTGCAGCGAGAACTAGTGTTGTTGTATCCTCGCCGCCTTGTGCCCTTGGTCGTCCTCGTTCTGCATTAACATTCCCTGTAGCCTCGAATCTTTGAATAATGTGACACATTGTTTGACGAGATGGATGGCGTTCGTTAGGGTATCTGTTTTGATACAACCTAACTGCAGCATGTAGGTTTCTCCTTGCCTCTCCGAAGCAGAAGATCATGTGGACAGTGAACAGCGGAACAGTGTAGCTTGCCATCCTGGAATTGTTCTGTCTTCTGTGTGCTGAAACATGCCTTTTATTTGCTTTTCCGCATGAAAGTGAATGTGAGTATGGTAATTTATGTTAATTTTTTGATTTGCATGCTTTACATGGTGGAAATATCAAATTCAGTTTTCCTTGTACAGTGTGACTGTTTGTAAGCTACAAACAGTTCACCACGTGATTGTGGGTGATTGGTTGGTCCGATTTGGATAATTTTTTTTTGTTTTGTTTGTTTTTTTATGCTGAACAAGTTTGCAATTGGGTTTTTTTCTCTATCCTTTACGGTTTTTGAGATAAATTTTGAATGTGCCCTAATTTGCATATTTGGGATGATGAAAAGTGCACCATGGGATAGGCCACCCACAACTTCCTATTCATTGGATTCATCAAAATTGCCATATCTGCTCCGGTTCAAAAAATAAAAGGGGGGTTTAGACTTTTGTATTCACCCTGTATGTATTTTAAGTTCTAATCAGATTAATATGAGTGATTTAATTAATAATAAAGTTTTATTATAACCATGTTTATAATATACTGTGTATACTGAATAAACTATAAAAAATTGAATAATTTGAAAACTACTTGTCAATAAGCTTTATTATATTATGTGCTTTATTTGAAAGACAAAACGAATGAATCAACTGATAAGTGACTTTTTTTTCCTACTGGAATTTCTCATTCAAGGATCAAAAAGGGAACGGGGGGGGGGGGGGCGCTAATAGATGGAAAAAGGGGATTGTTAATTCAAGGAGTTGAACTTTTTTTTTTTTTTGTAAGGTGTTCTCCTTTCATTTTAATATTGTTAATTTGACTCAGTATTTCCACTGATGATTTATTACTGAAAATTTTTATTTCATAACCACCAATAACAAGAAAAGGAATCTAAAAAAAGGGAAACTTTTGAAACACCTAAAAGTTAGTGGAAATAATTGGTCTGGATAAAACGATACATGGTGAAAAATCCTTTATTCATCTACGCGTTTCAGCTGTTAGTGGGGTGTTAAAACAGAAATGAAGCACAAATGGAAAGAGGATGGGATCAATGGGATATATGAGAAATCAAAATGACATCAGGGGGATGTTGGTTGGAGTGTCTGAATGTGGGGTGGAGAGAGAGAAGGTGAAATGAGGAGGCATAGCGACTCCCCCCCCCCCCCTCCCAGAAAATGTTTTCTCACTGCACGAGTTATTTAACTGATTTATTGTACATTTTAATATTTAAAATTTTATGTAGTAAATATATTTTTAGCTGTATTTTTATGTATTAATATACGAGGGTTGGGGCATAAGTCATGGCAACTATTTTTTTTCTTGTAGATATGTGAATGGATCACGAACGTATATGTGTCGTGTGGAAGTTCTGCAGGCATAATGTGTATGCAGAACAACAGATGGCTCTGTGATAGCTCAGCGAGGGCTGTGAAATCAGTCAGTTGGTGAGTGTCGTGCGAGATGGAAGTAACCGGTGTTGAGCAGCATGCTTAGATCAAAATAGCCATTCTCCGAAGGAGAAATGCGATGGCATGTCACAGTGAATTAGTGGAAGCCCTTGGGAATCATGCCCTACCATACCGTACAGTAGAACGGTGGGTAGAAAAGTTTCAGCAAGGACGTGTGATGAGCAACCGTGAAGGCCATATTGCCCTGCATACTACCGTAATAAATTAGTGTGGTACGGTATTTCAGTGCTATTCATTGTCCACACATGTAGTTAACACGTTATCCTTTCGTCTGTATATGTCACATTTTCCAACCGGACTGGTATCTTCAAGAAGAAAAATAGTTGCATGTCTTTTGCCCCAACCCTCGTATATTTTGGACTATATTAGTAAACAGTCAAATTTGTATAATTTTGTTCAAACTCTGCTGTTATATTTTTAATAGAACAAATATTTAATTTGCTTCAAAGATCTTACAAGTGTTTTGTCTAGTTTTTCCAGACAAAGAGGAATTCAAAATATAAACTTTTAATTTTTATTAAAAATTTGATTTATTAAAATTTATATAAAATTCAGTCAAAATCAGTAATTTATTTATTAAAATATTTCATTTTCAACAGACAATAATTTTTGATCAATAGAGTTATTTAGCTGCATAGTGATGAACAAACTCTCCTGTATTTTTAATAAAATCTTGTAAACATTCCAAGGAGGAGCTTCAGCAGTGAAGCAGAAATACATTTACACATTTATTAATAAGAAATTACCCCCCCCCCAACCTCGAGTAGGGTAAGACAAGTAGCAGATACTACGGTCAACTATTTTTACCCCTTTATTTGCACTTTTTACCTCCCCGCAAGTTTTTGTAATCGAAAAATTGATTTTCTCGAACGTTGTGTGTAGAAAATGTGAAAAAGCTCTTTTCTTTTTCCCCCCCCCCTCATCATTTCTGAGGGTATGACATATTACATGCCATATGTAGCCATAGTTCTAAAGACCAAGTGATTTCCACCTCCGCAACTCCGACCCCATGGAACAATTGGGCCTGAACTTCATAGTAATGTAGATCTTGCCTAGAGGAATCTGGATACTGAATTTCACTCCTTTCCGTACCTAAATAGCACGTAGATATCTTTCGTCCTCTCCGAATCCCACCCCCGTAATTCCGATCCCAGTGCACCAATCAAAAACTAAATAGTGAAGGTGGGCATGCCCACAGTAAGTTATATGGGCATATACGGCTATATTTTAACCTTCTACCTCAAAAAAACGTAGAAATTATGAAGGGGACGGATGGACATATAAAATCGCTTGTCAACGCACGATTGCTCATCTGCTCATAAATTATATCATTAAGTAGCGGAAGAATGGAGCTATACTCTGTCCAACGAAAGTTGGAGTGGGCGTGTCCAGTTAAACTTCCAATTTCAATTGTTAGACATTGTTGCCAAAGTAGATTAAACAATGCCTAACAATTGAAATATAAATGGATATTTATAAGAGAAAAGGACGAGACACAAAAACCCTGGAATGCAATAAATAGTTAATAAATACAACTGAAAAATAAAATAATAATAAGCAA
>JAHWFO010050606.1:563099-579012 GCA_023313115.1 Rhysida immarginata
TTGCTTATTATTATTTTATTTTTCAGTTGTATTTATTAACTATTTATAACAATTGAAATAGAAAGTTTAACCGAACACGCCCACTCCATCTTTCGTTGGACAGAGTATAGCTCCATTCTTCCGCTACATAATGATATAATTTATGAGCAGATGAGCAACCGTGCGTTGACAAAGCGATTTCACGTGCGTGTGCCGATGTCAATAATGCTTAAAAGATGAACAGAAAGTAACAATATATTCATTCTTGACATATCGATTGTTATATGACATGCCATAATCTTGGTATTCTTTACCGTCACTGTATTAGCACGTGAATCGACTTGAAGGGGTCCACGAAAAAATCGTGAAAAGTTGATATGGCCAAGCTAAGACTGACGGTCATAATTCTGAAAACCGAATTTGAAAAAGTTAATACGTTTTCAAGTTATCGTGCAAATGGCGGCCGGCCGGATAAACATACAGACCAAGCGTGCATAAGTAGCTTTCTGCTAAAACTCCTTATACCTCGTCCAACAAGAGAAAAACAGGGTGTGTCACAGGAAGTTTCAGATTAGCCAATCAGAGAAAGGGGGCCTCATGCGCTTACTCACTTCTGTCTCATGTCTCATTGAAGAAGCGCTTTATAATATTACAGCAGAAGCTTTAATATTATTCAGTTGCTTTGCTTTAATTATAATTAAAATAATTGTACACTTCATAAAATTGTCTTTTAACTCAATTTTATATATATCGTTTACTTATTTTAAGGTAATAACGTGCAGTCTGTTTAACCATCATTTTTTTTAAATATTTATACATTCTAATGACATGTTTTTTGTTTTTTTTAAAGAATTATAAGGTTTTATTAAAGATGATATCTTATTTTTTATTTTTTAAATAAAATACAGTTTTATGATACGTTTTCCATTACAGTTAACGATATCTCTTTCGTTTATTTGCTGGCCATGAGAATGGCCTTTGAATGTATAGTCTTGATAAAGACTTTGAATTATATCTAAATTCAGGCTAAGGATATTGTGGTAGAACATTAATGTCATTCCACTCTTCTTCTTCACTGTTGCTGTCTTCTCCATTAACATGAATTATTAAAGGCTCCACTTGATCTTCAATCAAACAGTCCGTTTCCCAATGCAAAACGTGTTCTATCGCTTTTCTCCAATTTTCAGGAGTTACATTATCAATTGCCGTTCTCGTTAGTTTTTCAACATCAGCAATCTTGAAAGTTGTATTCTTCTTCCGTATATATTCTTTTACCTGTGCCCAAATAAGTTCAATGGGATTGAGATCACAGTGATAAGGAGGTAGTCTTATCACTAAATGGCCGGCATCGCTAGCCAGTTCATCTATAACATAGCGCTTTGCTGTTTTGTGTTGTTTGATAACATCGTACAGCTCACCTTTTGACATTTTTGCTTCGGTAGGTATTCCTCGTAGGGCCAACCACTCTATCATATCCGATTTCCTTGTATTGCTGCACGGCGCTTTGGCCTTCTCCACCGAGTGATATGGGGCATTATCCATGACGATTACTGAATTTTTCGGAATATTTGGCAACAGTTTTGTTCTAAACCATTCATGAAAACAATCCCCATTCATTTCGTCATGGTAATCTGCGGATTTATTTTTTGAACGAAATAATAAACAGCAGTCGTTCACAAACCCTTTATTGCTTCCAGCATGCAAAAGAATGAGACGGGAGCCTTTACCCGTAGGAATGAAACGCCCGCGGTAGGGTTCCGAGATCCCTGGTTGAGCACAGCTTTTCCCGTCGTGATGCCACTGTCTTTCACGGCCGTGGTGTGCATTAGCCCACGTTTCATCCAGATATATGAAAGTACGTGTGGGGTCCCTGCGTAGCATTTGTACTTGCCTTAAAAAACGACGTCGTTGTGCGATAACATCTGTCCGCTCGATGTAAAATTGACGGTGGTTGATTTTGCCATACTTCATATGCAATTTATCATGCATAATGGTGGCGAAGGAAGTTCTCGATCCGACGTAGTCAGTTTTTTCTCTAAATTTCTGGTACACATTTTTCAGAGTAGGATAATTACATTCTGAGTGTATTTCGGATACACATGCTCGTGCAATCGAGAGGTCAAAGTCATCCAGATTCGTTGTTCGAGATTCCCTGGGCCTTTTCTTTCCAGGAGTCGAAAAGTGAGGAGAGGGGGTGGTAGCTTCGCATGAAGACGCTTCGTTTCCTTCTTGAACAATTGTTCGAACGCAAGAAAAAGAAACTTGCGTTGCCTTGGAAGTTTCTTCTATCAAGGCAGATGAGCTTTTAAAACACTGTTTTCCTTTTAAGTAGCAAAATACTTTCCACACAATCTCCCTAGCCTGGCTGTGAATAGTTTTTCCTTGTTTGGCTGAAGAGCTGTTGCACGACGACGCCATTACAAATTGACTTGTGTAGCCGCTGAAGGAGAGATCCCACAAAGCATTGCGGATGAGTGAGTAGTCGATATCAGACCGGAAACACGCCCTGTTTTTCTCTTGTTGGACGAGGTATAGTGCATTACCAAGCAGAATCTTATAAAAATTATTCACCTCAGACATTGTAGGCTCTTGCAGTCTTTTTTTTTTTTTTTTTTTTTTTTTTTTTTTGCCACTTCACTGAAAAATATCCCTTTTTTGTTTAGTTATATTTTTATTTGAAGACTCTTTAACAAGATTGGTTATGTTGAAATATTTTTCGCCCACTGTTTACCACTTTCAGTAAATTCTTAATAGCACTGGTATGTTTTAACATGCCTGAACGAATTGGCTCCTTTATTTCTTACTGCAGTAGCCAACCTGAGCAATCCTAGGACTTCCTCAAAAAATATACAATAAATGATGCAGTTATATAACTGGTGCAGTTACAAAACATTTTCTGGGGAGGGGGGGGGGTCGCCAAGCTTATTTATATTTTCATTTAGGGTACACGCACACTGGCAACTTTTCTTGTTAAATTAATAGTTGCCCAAAATGGATTACCGTAATTTTCGGCAGTAGCACCGCGGCGTTTCTGTTAATAAAAGTGAAAATTTTGGCGTGTGCGGCGTATCAGCTGCCGCGGCACTACTGTCAGATTTTACAAAAATTAAAAAAAAAAAAAAATTCTACCCATGATTTTAGGCCTACTTCATATCGTTCTCTCAACGATATAAAATGAGTAGTGACAATATATTACTTGATTTATATTTATTAATGAATTTATCGATGAATTCACATCCTGGGTATACCACATCCTTTTAATTAAAAATTTACTCCGATAGCGATCGAGTGTGAGCGTTCATCGACAGCAGTGGAATGAGGGCCGCTTTCGCCGATTTTTCTCGGTACCTGCCCGGTACGATTTAGACTGCCAGTCCGCCCCATGTTCATCGATCAACGTGAGCACTGCATCTAAAAACTTCCCGCCCTTATCGTTCACTACACGACCAACATTATCAACTTTCAAATTTGATCACGTTCAAGCGCGCCTGATCACTTTCGCTTCGCAATAATAGACAGTGAAAGCGTATCCCATCTCGAAGTCTGTTCCGAATGAGTTTATAGTTTTGTAATGAATCTGAAGGCACAAAACACGTTAGGATACACGTTTTTTTTTTAGGATTAATCTTCCCTTTTAGGTGACGGCGACGTCGCGCACTCGCTCACTCCCGCTGCACAATGGCCAACTCCCGCAGCCAGCTTTGATTGGCATACACACGCACACGGGTATACTGAAAAATGGAAACGAAATTTGTCTTTAGGAGAACAAGTTGCCTGTTGGCGCATTTCGTTTCTGTTTTTTAATTAAAATTTCTTATAGCTGGATACAAGGTAGGGGCGAAGGAGCTGAAGATAAAAGCGAAGATTGTTTTATATTTTTTATTTTTTCTCTTAGGTTTCGAATTTTCTTTAAAGTTTCGTTTTTCTCTTATGTAGATTTTTGCGTTTTAACGCTCGGGGCTGACTAGTATCAAAGATTCACGAGCACGTGCGCGGGGCTTAATGGTCACGAGAACGCTTGAGGTGTTAAAAACACCAGTATTTTATTATATATTATTTATTATTATTATTATTATTATTATTATTATTATTATTATAAGCAAGGGCACGGTGGAGTATATCTTCACCATGAGCAGAGTGTTTTAAATTCGCCAGAGCGACGTGCAAGCTATACAGCAGCTTCTAAACTAACAGCCAAGATTGAAAAGGCCTAAGAGCAATCATGCAGTAGCGAGGCAGTTAAGACTCGACGAAAAATGTATTCGGCGCTGGAGGAAATGTATGCAGAAATACATTATATGTACGAAATTAAAAATTTTTTCCCCACTCAAATGCGTATTACTTTTATTGAAGCATATCAGAAAACTGTTTTTAGATTACCGATTGTGTGTGTGGTGTGGTGTGTGTGTGTGTGTGTGTGTGGGGGGGGGGGGGGGGCAGATCGGTTGTTGCGGCGTTACTGTCGAAGATTTTACATTTATGTTAAATTTTTGCTGCTGCGGCATTACTGCCGAAAATTACGGTACATGATATTCTGTAGGAGCGCACACATTGTCAACTAAAAGATTGCAGCAACTAAAAAGATGCAACCAGACCCATTTTCAATGCAACTCAATTGTTGCTCACTCAAATAGAATCATTATGATATAGAAGGAGCACGCACACTGGTGATGATTTCGTTGCCCCGAGTTAAAAAATTATCACCCCATCTGTTAAAATGTCCTATATATACTGCAAATAAGAAGATAGATAAATAGATAGATAAATGAATAAATAACTATATCAAAAATAAAGTAATCGATAATAAATAAAGCTGACGTTTCGGATAGACTGTCCTTTTGCTTTGATAAAGGATATTCTCCGTCCGAAACGTCAGCATTTTGATTTATTATTGATTTTTTTATTTTTGATTTATTTATTTGTTTGTTTATTTATTTATTTATTTATTACTTATTTAGTGTATTCCAGGGCTTTTGTGTCTCGCCCTTCTTCTCTACACCCGTCAATTATATACAGGGTGTTTTTGAATTGAGTACAGATTTTTTGGGAGATGATAGAAGAGGTCCTTAGAAGTATTTTTTGTCATATGAACATGGGGTCCCCGTAGCTCCGTTTACTTACAATACTGCATTGAACAATCAAATGACACCGGGACGCAGTGTGCGTTGTTAGGCCGAAATTATTTTATTTTTAACAATTAACACAAGCAATCTACTGTATGACTTTTACAGTAATTGTTCGAAATGACCGCCATTTGCTTCATAGCACAATTCGCAACGCCTTATGATGGATTGATGTACGCGTGGAAACAGTTGATTTGCACGGTCGCTGATGTCACCTGCTACCGCGACAACATGAGCCACCAATTCTTCTTCGGTATCTACGGGTTCGGAGTACACCATTGATTTTATGGTTCCCCATAAAAAAAAATCCATCGGTGTGAGATCTGGCAATCTCGGTGGCCAAGCAACTGGTCCGCCACGACTAATCCAACGACCAGGATATGTCTCATTTAGGTAATCTCTAACTGCTCTTGTGTAATGCGAAGGTGCGCCGTCCTGTTGAAACCACATCAAATGTCTGGTCATTAGTGGAACATCTTCAAGAAGACCAGGGAGCTCCTCCTTCAGGAAACCAAGGTATGTTTGCCCGTTAAGACGGCATGGTAGGAGATATGGCCCAATCAGGACATTGTGAATCATGCCAGCCCAAATATTCAACTGTGACATAGTCACTTTGTTGTTTTATTCTTATTTGTAAAGGGTTACAGTAGTCCTCCCTTAGAAAAGGACTACATGCCACCTTCGGGTGTCATTATTATATAGTGTGTCATTGTCAGTTGCTTTATTATTACTTTTGTTATATGTATTTATCTATTTAGAGGCAGTGCAAGAATCGATGTTTCAGAAAACAATGAAATGATAAATCGATACTTCGATAACCATCGATTTAAGAATCGATGTTTTGCGCACCATGAGGGCGGTTAGGCCTGCCTTTTGATTCCTCTCTTTGTTCTGCCCGTATGATGGATTCCTTTTAATACCTTTTGTGATTTCAGGAATCTCGAGGTCTGATACCCTCTATTATTTATTTACTGGTGTATATTTTACTAAAACCTGAATTGTGATACCTATAATCTGCCATCTGTAAAATTGTGTTTAGGCTAAGCTTATTGCTTTGCATGCTGGGAACGCGTGCCACTTCTGATCTCAGTATCAATCCTTTCACCCCCTGTTCCGGAAGTATTATGGATGGTTCCGAACCCGCCTCCAGAGGGAGTATCCCAGGATTCATTGCGAATTCCGTCTAGCTATAAAAGGGGAGCGCAAATTTAGAAACAGAGCATTGAAGATCCAGAGACCAAGCAGTTAGGACGTGTACGAGATGGAAGACCAGGAGGAAGACGACGACGACGATGCCGAAGCAGATGACTACAACCCGGGAACAGATGTGTTCCGCCCAGACTATGTTCCTGTAGCTTAGTAAACGATTGTTAGGCCTAACTTTCTCTCTTTACGGAAAGAGAAAACCACGTGGTAACCTTTTATTTTATTGTTGAGTTTAGTTTATTGTGGGATTTAATATAAAGGTTAAGTGAAATTTTATAATAGTTCTTAAAATTTAGAATATGGATTTAAGTTGTAGCGGGAATGGATTTAATAAGACATTTGTTGTGGGAATTTTAGATTGTGATCTTTGCTTATTGAAGAGTAGAAGCGTTTAAGAATTATTGAGATGGCTTTGGATTAGATTCAGTATAGTAATTTGTAAAATTGTTAATTTGGATTGTGTGGGTTAGCTGTATGGTATTTCAGCCAGGGAATTGGATTTAGATTAGCTAGTTTGTTAGTGTGGCAGAGTTAATGACCTATGTTTCGATTTAAAAAGGGGATAGAAGTAGAAATTGTTTACTTGAAGTTGAGTTTTGGATTTTTGTAATAGCTTAGAGAGATTGTTTTATACTTAGATTCTGAATTTATAATAAGTATGATTTGTTATTTTGTAAATGGATTAGTACACTTGGATTAAGTGGTATTATTGATATTTTGTAGTATTCATGTAATGTTGAAGTTAGATTGTAAGGTTTAATTTTGTATAGATCATTAGTGGAGCATTCAGTAGATTAGTTTGCTAGCGCATGGGGTAGCTAAGCAGCCTCTTAATTTTGGGATTGTTTTGGGATTTTAGGTTTCAGTGCATTCTTGGTACTGGTGTTGTGAAGGGGTATTAGTATTGTGGCTCGTTGGCAGTGGGTGTGTAGACCCGTTATTATGAATGGCTAGTCCCATTAGTACGGACTGGATTTTGGGTTCTATGTGGCACACCGATGTTGGATCCGGTAGTTTGGCTTTTGTTCCCACTGCAGCGACCACGCCCTCTTTTATTTGTGTTACATGGCGGAAGTGCCATGTCAGTGACCAGTCTGCACTGTGTGGTTATTGTGTCCCTATTTTAGGTGTGATCTATTTGTTTTGGTGGGGAGAATCTTTGGCTTAGTTATGAGCTAGTTTGTGTCATCTCTGGTTGCCACTGATTTGATCTTGTTTTATCTGCCCTTTTATTTGTCTTTTATTGGATGATTATTGTAAGGCAATTTTATGTGAATGTATTCTTAGCACAGTGGGTAGCTAAACTTTTATTTTGTTTTGGGGAAGGTTTGGTTTTTGTTGTGTGCATGCTGGGTACTTGATTTGGTTGCCTGGTGGGTGCTTGGTTTAGTCGTAGTGGTGGATTTGTCCCGTTTTGGTTCGGGTTTTTGGTAGCCCTCTGGTGTAGGATCCAGTGTGTTGGCTTTGGTATCCCCTTGCACTATCCAACCCCTTTTTGTGGCTTTTGGGGACACGACTTTAGGTTCGTGTTTATAACCTGTATGCACACAGGGTTACTCTAGTCCCTTGTTTAGGTTTGACGTGATAAGTAATTGGGAGTTGTTTGTTTAGACTGGTGCTAAGTAATACCGGATCATACAGTTGTCATTTAGATGATTTAGCTGGAGGCAGCTACTTGTTATTTATTGCCTATTCTGTATCTGCTTTGTTTTATCTTTTGTACTTGTATCATTTTGTATTTTGTATTTATCTGCCTATATTATTGTAAATAAACCTCTTTACGCATATCAAAATCGATCCCTCTCCCTTTTTTTTATTTCATGTTGGCACCCTTCTTAGGAAGGACTGCTGACGAAGTGATAATAGATTGAAAATCACTTCACTACACAACGAAAAACGATGCTGAAAACTGTTAACATGTGTTGCACATTCGTTGACATGAGACCACAGATGACTATTGTAGCTATTGAACATTCCCTCTCGCATCCCGGTGTCATTTGATTGTTCAATGCAGTATTGTAAGTAAACGGAGCTGCGGGGACCCCATGTTCATATGACAAAAAATACTTCTAAGTACCTCTTCTATCATCTCCCAAAAAAATCTGTACTCATTCAAAAACACCCTGTACATAGCAAGTGTAGCGGTGTTATTTTATCTGGGAATTTTTTTTTCAGACTGATTTTGCTGTAAACATCTTTTTTTAAAATCTTTCATAAAAATATCAATTGATATAGAGCTATTTATCAGTGAAATCTTTATAATTTTCAGTTAAATAAATATTCAGATAAAAATCTCAAAGAAAAATTATGGACAGAAATAATCGAACAATTTGTTCAGGATTGGAATAAGCTAACTATTGCCAAAAAAAAAAAGGAAAAGATAAGCTATGTAAAATATGTATACATTATATCTTTTATAATTTTTTTAACCGTTTTTTTCAATAATTATAGTACTTAAGGGCCTAATTATTGTAATTTTTCTTATTTTGATTATTTTTAAAGGTAGATATTAATGAGGTTTTTAATAAATTATTGTATGGTTAGCATAATTATGTGATTAATTTAGAATTAATAAAAGTTTCTTAAAATTTATTTTTATTTATTTAGCTTTAATATATTTTTATTACCAATTTTTTATTTTAATTTTTTTTATTTTATTTATTAATTTATTTTATTACAAATTGACTATTTAACCAATATAATTTTATTTTATTTTTAAAATACTTTAATTTTATTCTTATTTTTATATTAATTTAATTTATCCTTTTTATTTTATTTTTTTATTTTATTTGTTTTATCTTTTTTAATTTTTATTATATATTTTATTTTATTCAATAAAATAACAGTTTTATTTCATTTAAACTATTTTATTTTATTTACTTTATTCTTTTCTGGTTTATTTTATTTATTATACTTCAATTTTATTATATTAATTTTTTTTACAGATTTAATTTGTGTATTTATTTTACCCACCCTTCATCTGTTCTTGATTTTTTACTTTATTTACCTATCTCATTTTGTCATTGAGATTTTGTTCGAAATCCATCTTGAAATGAAAAGGATTCGAATGTACCGTAAATCCTCTACTATAATGCGACACCGTGTATAATGCGATTCCACTTTTTAGCCCAAAAAATCAGCAAAAATGCTGTACTCTTGTATAATGCGATCCCCATTTCTGACTCCTCGCGAGAAAGAAAATGTGCAAAAATATACAGTAAAAAAAATCTTTATTTTTAAATTTTTAAATAATCTAAATCTTTACAATTCAAAAACCATCAAAATCTAATTCATCTGTGTCTTCGAAGAGGTCTTTCCAATCTTCCTCAGTTAACTTGACATCTGCTAATTTAAATTATTTTATATACCGTATAATTACCAATAATATATATTATGATTCAAATAACGTGTGTATTGATGTGTAATGAACTGGACACTGTACTCGTGCGCTTCAAAAAAATGGAATATTCAGCTGGGTGATCCGTGTTGTAAAATAGTCTCATATTAAGTGTGATTAAACTGGTCAAATGAAACAAAAATTTTATTTCTAAACGTATAATGAATAAAGTTTAATTCTATACAAAAAGTAGAACAGTTCATCAAAAAAATCAACAAAGTTATATGATTTTTTCATCACTTCAAAATAATGGAATATTGACAGCAGTGTGTCAATATAATGGAATATTATATACAAATAATAAAAAACAATGTGACAAAGAGCAAAACTATCAAACTAACACTAATACTTGGTAGGGACACCATTGGCATCAATGACAGCGCGAATTCGTTTTGGAAGAGAATGAATCAGTTGTCACATCTGTGTTCGACCAAACCTTCTGTTACAGTTCTTGAATTGTGAGTGATTATAGTTTGCCAGTTTGCATTTCATGATTTCCCATAGACCTTCTATGGGGTTCAAGTCTGGGGAGTTCGGTGGCCAGAGCTTTGTGTGAATATTCTGTTCCTGTAGCCAGTTCGGTGTGCGATGTGTGAGCTAGGGCATTGTCTTGCTATAAGAAAAATAATAAATTTTCGGATAAGACAAGAAATGCACCCAGTATTTCCTGTAGGCCAATGAATAATTCGTTCCTGACAATTACAAGCTCTCCCGAACCCATGGAGCTCATGCAGTACCACACAATGATGCTGCTTAGAAACTTGACGTTTTTGTTCATGGTGTGGGGATAGTGTGCCTCTTCTTTAGTTCGCCATATTCGGATACCTTGGTCACCAAATGTAGACAGAATCGGGATTCATCATTGAAGATGACGTTGCTGAAGTTCTCAGGAGTCCAATTAGCATGAATTTACACCACTTTAGTCGTGCTTTGCGTTGAGTTTTGTTGAACATAGGTGTCTTGTTTGGCACACAGCTGTTCATTCCAAATACAGAAAAGCGCCGGACTATTGTACTTAGGGATACATCAATTCCATTATTACGTCACAATGTGTTAATAATTTTTGATGATTTGAATCGATTATTAGGTACAATTTTGTGCACCCATCTATCATCAAGTGTCGTCGTTGCACGTTTGCGTCCACGTTTGTCCCGACTTGTTTAAAATCCATAGCTGGAATTTGCTTTTTTCAAAACTTTGTAAACAGCACTTTTTGAGCAATGTTTTGTTTCAGCAATATCACTTACTTTGCGACCTGATTTGAGCAATTGGAGTATCAGCTTACGCAGGATTAATGACAGATCCTTTTTGGGTGACATTTCTCAATAGATATTGAATTGAAATTCTTTAGCAGCCGAGGAAGTATGTGAATGATGGTATTAAGTAACACAAAGTATTCTAGCTTGGAAAACCAAATGGGATATTCCATTCCAGTCTATGTAAATCGGAATATTCCATTATTTTGATGCAGTGCAGTCAATATTCCATTATTTTGAAAAAACTCATACTTCATTGATTTTTGATGAATTGTTTTACTTGTTATATAGAATTAAACTTTATCCAGTATACGTTTAGAAAGAAAATTTTTGTTTCATTTGACCAATTTATTCACACATAACATGAGACTATTTTACAACACAGATCACACCCAGCTGAATATTCCATTTTTTTTGAAGCGCCATTCCAGCAACAGAGCCAAGACAGTGCCAAAGCAACCGTGTGACAGGTGTGGTGGTCTGCATCGGGCAGACACCTGTCGCTTCAAAACTGCAACCTGCTACTCCTGCCAGATGACGCGACATATTGCCAGAGCCTGTCGTACAAAGGCTAAAGGTACATGTCGTACACCACCCAATGAAACGCCAGTTCCAATAGACCGGGTACAGTCATTGAACCAGATTTCGTCTCCAAAACGGGCAGCTTCCCACACAAACATGATAGACGTTACGATTGACGGCAATCATCTGCAGATGGAGGTCGACACGGGGGCACCCTGTGGTATCGTCGGTGTCACCCGTTTGTGTAAAATAAAACCACAAATACGCCTGCAGAAGACTGACCGTCAATTCCGAAGTTACACTGGTCACCAGGTGCGTTGCCTCAGGAAAGTAAGAGTGCGAGTGACCATTGGCAGCACCAGCCGTAATATGGATCTGTATGTGGTGGAAGGAAGTTCTACGGGATTGATGGGTCGCGAATGGATCGCCAGTTTTGTCCACGAGATCCAATTCGACAAATTGTTCGCACCCATTCAAGCAATCCAAGAAAATCCAGACAAGGGACTCTTAACCAAGGGACAACAATACCAATTGGACTGCGTAGTGAGAGAATTCGACCACGTCTTTCAAACCACAGCAGGGAAACTGAGGGGGCCACCAGCTTCAGTCCATCTTGTGCCAGATGCCACCCCTGTCTTTGCTAGAGCAAGGGATGTCCCACTTGCTCTACAAGAACAATATGCTGCCGCCATCGTGGAAAAAATCAAAGCTGGCTTTTACGAACGAGTCGATTTTTCCGAGTGGGCTTCGCCAACCCACGTAGTGGTTAAAAAAAACGGTGCGCTGCGAATCACTGGAAACTATAAGCCTACGGTCAACAAGCAAATGATCGTAGATGAGTACCCGATTCCTAAAATAGAAGACATATTTAACAAAATGAGAGGGGCTGGGTGGTTTGCTCACCTTGACATCACGGATGCATACACCCACTTACCAATCGACGCCAAATTCCGGGAGGTTCTGACTCTGAACACGCCGACCCATGGACTGGTGAGACCAACTGGAGCCATCTATGGTGCCGCAAATATACCAGCGTTGTGGCAACGTCGGATGGGGGAGGTGTTCCGAGAAGCAGAAAATGTGGTCAATTTTTTTGACGATATCATTGTATTTGTCCCGACGTTTGATAAGCTAGTGGAAGCGTTACACCTAACACTACGTCGATTGGACCACCACGGATTCCATCTTAACCGCAAGTGTTCTCGCAGCCACATCACTAAACTGTTTGGGACATATTATTAATAAGGATGGCCTCCATAAGTCAAATGAACATATCATTGCCATACAAAAAGCCCCCATGCCATCGTCTTCCAAGGAGTTTCAGCTCTTCCTGGGGAAGGTGACCTACTACAGCGCCTTTATTCCTAATCTTTCCCATAAAGCAAAGCCACTCCGAGAAATGCTGGGCCACGACAAATTCGTGTGGACCGACAAAGCACGGAAGGCCTATGAGGAGCTCAAGACCACCCTCATCTCGCCACAGGTCCTCACCCAATATGACCCCTCTCTCCCAGTCATTCTCGCCACAGATGCAAGTAGCTTTGGATTAGGGGCTGTATTAAGTCACAGACCAGCCAACGGTCAAGAAAGACCCATAGCATATGCCAGCCGATCTCTTTCGGAAACGGAATGGCGCTATCCCCAGATAGACAAAGAAGCCCTTGCCATCGTATGGACTGTTAAAAAATTTTTTAACTATCTTTACGCGAGGAAATTTGAGTTGGTCACAGACCACAAACCACTAACTCAAATATTTCATCCACATAAATCTCTCCCAACCCTGTGCATTAGTCGCATGGCCAATTACGCAGAATATCTTAGTAATTTTAATTATGCCATTACATATAAGCCAACAAAGGACCATTCAAACGCCGACTATTGCTCCCGCATTACGTCAATTAACAGGGTAGAAGAAGAAGAGGAAGATGGATTTGAGGGATTTGTGATCCACCAAATGAGCCAGTTACCCATCCGGCCAGAGGACATCGCCAAAGCCACAAGAAGCGATCCAAGACTGGGTCGAATTGTCCAGGAGCTAGCTCGAGGCCGGAATCTAAGTCGCTCTGGTTTCAAAGCACCAAAAGACAGGTATACAACGAGCACTGGTTGTCTACTCTACAAACATCGAGTAGTGATTCCACCACCACTACGGCAACCAGTCCTAGATGACCTCCACACAGGCCATCTAGGGATGGGCAAGATGAAAGGCCTTGCCCGCTCGTTCGTATACTGGCCCGGTATCGACGCTGACATCGAACGCACCGTCAGAACGTGCGCTCAGTGTGCGACGACTTCCAACGCACCTCCCCAGTTTCGAACTCACCATTGGGAGTATCCCAAGGGCCCATGGGAAAGAACCCATGTGGATTATGCCAGACCAGTGTCGGGAAAAATGCTTCTGATAGTAGTAGACGCGTACAGCAAGTGGGTGGAAGCCAAGGTAACTTCGTCGACGACCGCGACAGCCACCATCGACATACTGGATGAGCTGTTCGCGAGACACGGAATACCAACCACCGTGGTCTCCGATAATGGCCCCCAGTTTGTCGCCGACGAATTTACTATGTACCTGAAAGTGCGAGGAGTACGATTCCACAAACGCACAGCGCCATACCACCCATCCACTAACGGGCAAGCTGAGCGCTATGTACAGGCGATAAAATGTGCATTGAAAGCCATGGGTACGACGCCAGCCAGCTTGCAACGAAACCTTAATACGTTCCTGGAACGATATAGAAGAGTGCCACATGCCACCACGGAGGAGTCCCCCGCAAAATTGTTTTTGGGGAGAGAACAGTACACTCGCCTGGATATGTTACGGCCACAAGACGTAAACTAGCGACTGCAACAGCGTCACCAAGCTTCGTTCTCAGCCAAGTACAGATCACTTCGAGTAGGGCAACCAGTCTGTGTCGTCAGGGAATGTTTCCCAAAGAAAATGGCTTCCAGGTGTTGTCAGTCGTTGCTTAGGAGATCTCCACTATGAAGTGGCGGTTGACAACAATTATTCGAAACGCCACATCGATCAGCTTAAGCCACGAGACATAGAACGCCCAGGTGCGCCACCCCGAGAAGGAACGGGGAAACCACCAATGCCTCGTCGGGTGCGCTTCCCCAACAACGGATTGCCCAGCCACTCCAACCGAGGTGATCCCGGTTGCCGCCGATTATGAACTCAATACCACGGCAGCAACTCCATTTCCAGCGGTCGAGGATCCGCCGCCAGCCTTGAGCGACTCCCCGAGCCGATTGAGCCGCATCGACCAGGTGCGGAAGAGAATGAACCTCCAGTGCGCTCTGAAACAGGCACCACGCGTCGTCGAGACCAACCGAGTCAAAATACAGAAACTCTCCGGCGCTCCGGACGCACTCGGCAACCACCCCAGCGGTATTCGCCCTAGCTAAGTGCTACGGGAGAAAGTGTCGTGTCGGCGATCAACATTCAATTGTTATTGCACACGATCCCCATAATTGTAGTGGTGTTTGTTTCTGTTATATTTGTTCCATTGTTATGTCCACCATTGTTGTTGTTGTTTGGAGATGAACGTTCGTCAGCTGTTCTCTCTTCACTCCCAGCCATAGTCGTTCTGATGACACGCTAGTCATCCGTCCCGTTACAAGCGAAAATATTCGTTGGAGCCGGAGACATTACCACCAGGTAAACCCATAGTTCCTTAAGTATAGTTCGTCTCCTATACCATTCCATCGCACCCCATATAAACACAATAGTTTGGAAGTTTATAGCCCTACATTGATAGGGAAAGCTTTCCCACTCACACATCGATAAAAAAAAAACAACAGTATACAGTAGAACCTTGATAAATCTAACCTTGATAAATCGAAAACCTTTATAATTTGAAATCTTTGTCAATTCCCTTCCGCTCAGAGGCAAAATTCTTGATAATTCGAAGTAAAAACAATGGATAAATCAAATTTTTTTCGAGAATATCAAATGGAAACTTAGCCTCTATAATTGGAAATCTGGCAAACAGAGCCTCTGTAAATCGAAGTCAAAGTTCAACGAACCTGCATAAATCGAATTTTCTCAATCCAGACCTCTATAAATCGAACCATCAACAGCTCACATGTGTGCGTGACATACGCCTAGGCGTGATAATGACACTTGACTAAACTTGAAATCTTCCTTTCTTCCCTCCCTTTGTTTCAGTGAAGTGCTTAGACCTGGTCAAATATCATTAATTACAGTGATTGCTGTGGTGTACAAGTTCGTGTGGTATGGATTCAAACAATACAAAAGCTGATATGTAATCATGAAACACTTTTTAATTAAAAACACTAAATATTTTCACATTAAATTATTATAATCCTCTACAATGTTTTAAAACGAAAGTTTTTAAAATTAAACCAACCACATCTAATTTTATTAAATAGTTAATAAATACAACTGAAAAATAAAATAATAATTAACA
>JAHWFO010050606.1:579412-592409 GCA_023313115.1 Rhysida immarginata
TGCATTCCAGGGTTTTTGTGTCTCGTCCTTTTCTCTTATAAATATCCATTCCTAATTTTATTAACAAATAATGCATTCTTAAGAACTATGTTTATTGAATCTGTGTATGCTTCCTTAAAAATATCAGTGTTCTATACGGTTACTGAAATTTCACATAAAACCTCAATAATTCGAATTTTATTTTATTTAACCTCGTTAATCGAAACCTTGATAATTCGAAACCTCTATAAATCGAAGCATTTTCCTCTTCCCTTGAAATTCGATTTAATGAGGTTTCACGGTATCAATTTTATTAATAGACTTTGGTTCGAGGCAGTTTGGAAATAGGCCTATTTGGAAGTAGCAATCTTTGGGAGAAGTCTCTTTTGTATTAGATGTTGGCGACGAGAAATTCAAATAAAAAGTGAATTAATTTATTGTATAATGAACTGGACACTGTATATGCTGTATAATTAATCTATAACACATGGTAATTTTGTTGTGAATTTCATCAGGACAGTAGTTATTTTTGTATTAGATGTTGGCGATGAGAAATTCGAATAAGAAGTGAATTAATTTATTGTATAATGAACTGGACACTTTATATGCTATATTATTAATGTACAGGGTGGTCATAAATTATTAAGCACATTTTGACAGTGAATATTTTATTAACCAAGAAATGTACACACTTCTTGTGAACATCATTGAAAAGTACAACTCAAACAGTTTGTCAGGTGTCACTATCACCACCAGGCGGTAGCACTGTTTGGCGTAGGAACACAAAACGCGAAAATGGCGACCGTGCAGCAGAAAGCAATGTGCGTTCTTTGGTTTCATGAGCAGAAATCCGTGATAGCAGTTCAACGGCAATTCCGCTTGGAATATGGACAACCTGCTCCTGGAAAGGATTCCATAAAGCGGTGGTATCAGCAGTTTAAGGACTGAAAGCGTAGCCCACAAGAGAGGTGCTGGTAGGCCTACCGTCAGTGAGGAAGTCATTGAGAAGGTGCGAGATGCGTTCCAACGGAGCCCTACGAAGTCAACTCGGCGCGCCAGCTTGGAATTGCGAGTCCCACGATCTACGGTGATGAAAGTGATGCATAAGGGTTTGAAATTGTATGCCTACAAAGTTCAGATTGTTCAGGAACTAAAGCCCGACGATAAACCGCAACGGTTTGCATTCGAGGAGCTCATTCTGCACAAAATTGATGTGGACAACATGTTCTTGGATAAAGTGGCTTTCTCAGATGAGTCAACATTTCATGTTTCCGGGCGTGTGAACAGACACAACTGTCGCATTTGGGGATCAGAGAGCCCTCATGAAGTCTGTGAACATGTTAGAGACAGTCCAAAGGTCAATGTGTGGTGCGCGTTGACTGTCAATGAAGTGATTGGACCATTCTTCTTCACAGAGCAGTCGGTGAATAGCATCACGTACCTTGACATGCTGCAATGTTATGCTATACCGCAGCTTGAACAACGACAACCAGATGTTATTTTTCAACAGGATGGTGCACCGCCACACTGGGGAACGATTGTGCGGCGATACCTGGATGAACAATTTCCTGGTCATTGGATTGGCCGCAGGGGGCCGATTTCATGGCCTCCGCGATCTCCTTACATCACACCACTCGATTTTTTCTTGTGGGGATATGTAAAGGATCGCCTGTACTCCAGCAAAGTGCATGATCTTGATGAATTGAAGGAAAGGATTGTGGCCATCATTACAACAGTGACACCTGAAATGCTGCGGAATACATGGCGTGAAATCGAATATCGAATGGATATTCTGCGAGCCACTGCAGGAGCACACGTGGAAGTGCTGTAACTTCGGAATATTACGGAAAAAAACTGTTTGAGTTGTACTTTTCAATGATGTTCACAAGAAGTGTGTACATTTCTTGGTTAATAAAATATTCACTGTCAAAATGTGCTTAATAATTTATGACCACCCTATATATTACACGGTAATTTCATTAGGACAAAATCCCCTCCAGACAAAACCTCCTCCGGTCGCAGTTGCAGGGCTGATATTTATCCTTTTGTATAATACGATCCAGCAAATTTAGGTGCTTTTTTTAGGACAAAATTATTCACATTATAATAGAGAATTTACTGTATTTTGTGAATCACAAGCAACTATTTAGAAGACTGTGCTCGCGAAAATAGCGTGAACAATTTTTTTCCCTCGAGCAACTTTTTCACCACCCAACTTTTTGGATAAGTAATCGGAAGACATATTTAAGACTGGTAAAATATGACGAACCGAAATAAGAGGTTGTATGTGGATATTGACAATGAAATAACGACAAAATAACTCTTTAACCACAACAATTTTATAAAACAAAAAAAAATACAAAAGGAAAAAATAAATACATGACCTGTAAACGTTTTTCGATAGCGACGCTATCATCATCAGCAGAAGGCACGGAGCAACACGAGAAACCTCAAGTGAAACTAGACCAAAGGTGCTCCAAGTGCGCTTTTATAACATCGGCCACCACGACGCTACTGCCTGGAGATTTTACATTTTCGTTAAATTTTGGCGTGTGCAGCGTATCAGCCGCCGCAGCATTACTGCCGAAAATTACAACTCGTATAATGGCTTATATCCTGGTTCATCCCTCTCCAATAAAACCTTTTTAATCTTTGTCTATCGTAATGAATAAAGCCAAAATAGAGAAACACAGGCCTTTATGATTAAAATAAGCAGTAGTATAGTTCAATAGTCTTGGAAGTTCCATTTGTTTTATTATTTATTTTACACAATACTCTGGCGAATCATTATCCATAGACCACACACACACACACACACACACACACATACACATACATACATACATACATACATACATACATACATACATACATACATACACAGCCTGTAGCCTCCAAAATTTAAGAGGCTTTTAAAAATGTTGTTGGTTACCGTATTTTTCCCAATCCGAACCGATTTCACGGCTTTATAGTTTAATTCCAAGAATAGTTTCTATTCGTAGTTAGGAAGGAAAATCTACCGAGACTAATTTCAGAATCCGTAATGATAAAGGAAAACGAAACTGAAAAATAAGTTAAGAAACTTAGCGACGAGAATGTGGATGAAAACACGAACGAGATTTATCTAAAAATAAAAACAAAAGCATTTGTTATATGCACGAATACGACGACGATTTTTCGTTTGTTGAGGGATAAGAAGGTTGCTAGGGGAACATAAGTGAGGAATCAGTTGTAAAACGGAATTCAGTGATAGCAGACGACGATGAATACGCCATCGAGGAAGACATTCGAATTCGGATGATGAAAAACAGAAAGAACTGTTCTAAAATCGCATACTAATGATTTACACAAAGGACTCCGATTACTAATTATGACTGACAGCGTATTACTTCTAAAGCGTAGAATGAGAAGAATATTTGTACAAGAGGACGACTTACCTAAAGGAGGAAATTATAAACTGAAAACTTTCTTGAAACGGACAATCTGGTAAAGGGTAAAAGCAATGGCCTTGATTTATGATATAAGCAGAAGTACATCCTTTTGTCGTTTTGCATGTTTCTTTGATTAGGCAACCACTTCTGCGACAATGTCTGAGATATCGGAAGTTCATACCAGACCAGAGAAGGATCCTAGCCCGGAAACCTGCGACACTCAAGATTACTTGATTAGATATGGAGAACCAGTGGAACGTTTGTACGAAGAGTTGATTTGTGTTCATCCTACAAGTTGTTCGTTGAATGGTATTTCGATTAACTAACATTACTAATATTTTAGGGCATTCCCTTATCCCCCCTTAGCGAAATACTCACCTTTGTGAATCCTAGAACTCTTGGCCTAAACTTAAAGATAGGATAAGTCAGTGACGATAATACATAGTTTTTTTTTTGGAGTCAAGAATTACTAATTTTCAGAAGCGACCGACGCCATAGAAATAGGATGACAATACATTTCTCTAAACCAGGAATGATTTTATGGAGTAACGACCCAGATACATAACGAGTTACTGAGGACTTGAAGTAATCCCTATCTTGGTGAAAGTGGATTAAAACGTAATTTTGCAAAACTGATGCTTGTCTTCCCTAAAAGAAGTAGACTATTTATATTAAGAAAGAAACTTTTAATAAAAAGAAACTGAGTGAATTTAAGACAATACTTGGCTTTCGTTATGTTGGATTATGATTTGATGATCCTGTTAATATCTTTTGTATTAGACGATATAATTAATTCCTTTTTTTTTAATTTCTGAATTACTGCAGGTGAAAAGGTGTGCTTACCTAATGCAGCGTTCTACGGCGATCAACATCACAAGAAATCATGGAGAACTCATGGAAGAGAGACGATGAATGTAAAACTTATTTTAAAGGGAACATCACGGAACGTTAGAATAAAAAAAAAATGTGATTTGGTGTAATTTAATGTTGAATTGAGAATAATAAAGCCACAGTAATCAGAAGGACGAGTTGATGATATTTGATTTAAAGTAGATAAACAAAAAAAAAGAAAAGAGAAAATAATAAATACAAAAGTAAAAACTTGATAATTTACGATTTAATGCAATTAATCTCAAATATTCTGAGAACCTTAAAGCTTCCTCGTAAGAAAATAATTGCTACAACACACACACACGCACGCACGCACACACGCACGCAAATGCAAACAGTCATCCAACCCCAAGTAGCATTTCACTAAGCTATTTATATTTTTCCTGAAAATCAGAAGGGAACAGTGAATTCCGATTGGAGAGTTTGCCAACAAAGCAAAGACTAAAATGCTAATGATTATGCTTGAATAAAGTTTCTAAACCATTTAATTTTATATTTTACAAAAACTGAAAAGAAGCAAAAAATAATCTTAAACAATGATAGAATAAACCCCACCATTATTGGGATGGATCTTACTTCCACCACTTTTACAAATTGTCAAAAGACACCAAAGACTTTCTTTAACCTGACACTGTTAAATCAGTTACAGTGTGTAAAAGGGTTATAGTGTTCACCTGCATTATCATGTGGTGACATTCCCGTTTGACTTTGAGCATCATGTAACAAGTTAACCAATCAATGGGCGGGTTCCTTTCATTTTCTTCTGCAGTAACAGGAGAAAGTTATGTGATAACTGCTGCTGCAAGCCACTGTGCACATGAACACATGCCTGAAATTCACATGGTTCGGTCAGCCTCGTTTGCACGTAACATGAACAATAGTGTCAAGTTAGGGTGAGAAAGCTTACCAGATGCCTATCCACAGCCAAGAAAATAACCATATAATTTTCCCTCTGAAGCTAAAAACTTAATTTATCTATCTTTTTGTTTAGCTGTATATTAAAAAAAAAAAAAAAAAAAAAGTCCCAAGATAACAGATTTTGCAACAAGAGGTTAGGTTTGGATAGGTTGTTGAATAAACCTATTGTTGCAAAGCCTATTTTCCTGGGACTTAAATTTTTTTTTCCTCACGACGGCTTTTTTTGAGGCACCCTGCATACAGGGTGAATCAAAAAATGTACTAACACTTTGAATGACTAAAAAATCATTATTTATGAACATAGAGACAAGTTTAAAGGCTTGAATTATAGAAGACAAATGTAATTAAAGAATCATATTTGCAATTGATGACCGTCATTGTCCAGACAAAGCTGATAATGCACACCAATGGATTCGCAAACGTCACGAAACAGTTCATTTGGGATCGAATGAGGGTTTCCTGCACCTGCTCTTCTTCTCCAGGGCTGGTGGATGTCCGTGGTCGTCCAGAACGTTTCTTGTTGATGTTGTGAATGGTTCCATCTGCTTCAAATTTATCTCTGATGCGAGCAATGGTCCGGTGCATTGGCGGCTGTTTATCGAACTCCCTTCTGAACAGTCTTTGCACTTCCATGAACGGTCTTCCAATAACATTTAAGGAGAAACTTTCTCTCTTCAAAGCTAAGTTGATCTCCTGCCATTCTGTTACATTAGTTACACCTGAAAAAACAAAGTGTTAGTACATTTTTTTGAGACACCCTGTATATTGATGTTTTTCTTCTCAGCAGCAGTTATGTTGACACTAAATCAATATAAAGCATGTCCCTCTAGGGAATCTGTCATTTTGGATTTCTTCTTATCAGCAAATTCCCTTGGGAAAGGCATAGCCAACTTGGGAAGGAAGATTGCACTGAAAAGAATTTTATATCACTAATTAAAGGAGAAACTTACAGAATTCCCTTTCACTGGTTTTGGATGTTCAATCAAGAGGCAGGATTCAAATGATTCCAATAGCTGATAATTAAGATAAAAAATTATGTTTGGATATAAGACAATTGAAAGATAGCATGAATTCTTAAATAATTGAAAGTAACACACGAAAACTAAAAGTACTGCAAGTTTCTTATTACAATATACTGTAATGGAATACAGGAGTGATAACATTATTCCAATTACAATTATTAACCAGGGTCTTCTCTTATTTGGAGATTTTACCAGTAGATTTCATTATTGATAAAGAAGGGGTCATCAAGGCAGTGATTTTTCCATTGCTTTCTGCACAGTTAGTAGATGGTAAACAGAAAACCATATCACAACAGGATTTGAACATGCAACCAGAGAATCTCGAGAGCACTCAAATCTGAACCCCCCCAGCAGTCTCTGTGCCGAGCCAGCCGATTATAGCACATACTAATGATATACCTTTTTTAACCACAACAGAAATAAAAAACCTATATGCAGTGGCATAGCTAAAAGGTTAAGTTACCCAGGGCATGCATTTCCAAACCTATGCTGCAGATCTTGGGAAAGAAATTAGAGTTTAATTGCAGAGAATGATGTCACCAACTGTTTAAAACCATTTAAGTTGAACCAAGTGTTTTAAATTTTTTGAATCTAATCCTTATATTTTATTAAATTGTTCAATTTTTTTTTAGTATTTCATTTGCTGTGTTTAAATTCTACCAGCTATACTCTGTGTAATAAAATAAAACATGGCCATGGTGCAGATGCACAGAATTAGCCAATCACAACAGTCTAGACAAGATGCACATGTGCTTCTAATTGGTAATCATGCACTTCCTGTACATGCAAACTAGTCACATTATCTTTCACGATATGTGTAGTTCCACGTTCACTTGAAACGAAATTAAGTTTCAACGAGTCTCATTCACATAACATGTGACCCGACATCCTGTATTCATATGCAGGAACAGTTATTCCATATGTATACATTCTGTACATTACATTTATTCACCATCCATCGAGAAAATTAGTAAACTAACGCCCACATAGAAACTTATTCGTACATATACAGGGTGGGCCGTAAGTCGCGCACCAAAGCATTTAAAACAATTCTGATAATAATAAATGTCATTTTATTAAAACCAAGCTTAACTAATGAACTAAGAAACATGTTGCTGGTACAATCACAAATGCTCAAAATGCTCGCCACCACACTTCACAAATTCTTTGGTGCGTGACTTACGGCTCACCCTGTATAACCTTACACACTTCATTCTTTCTGTAACACCTGTGTTGAAATTACAGTTTCTTTTATCCCCAATTGTTAAAAACAATTGTTCGTCTAAATAAGAGACGAAGGACATTTTCAGAGTTTGTCATTAGAGACCAGGGGTGTACCGACCTATTAACAGAAGCTGTGAAAAAAATAAACATGATGTAAACAAACAAAATATTTTGATTATTTCACTTATAAAAGACAAAAACGTGGGCTTTTAAGGCCCCTTTCACACGACGCCACCACGGCCGCGCCACCACTCTTTTTGGTGGAGTGTTCAGATTTTCCTGCCTCCAACGCGGCCACCGGAAATGAGTCACCCTCTGTTCACGTTGCCGCAAACGAATCGTTGCTATGGAAACCCCCTTTCCTCAGCTCCCCAACAATGGTGGTGGCGCGACGTCGTGTGAAAGGCTCTACTGTGAGCAGTGTAACGACGCGGCCGCGCCACCAATCTGGTGGCTCGAAGAATCACGTATGGAGCACATCCCCTCTTCTGGCCGCACGTCCAATGGCGCGGTCGCCACCACGTGTGAAAGGTTCAACTGTCAGCAGTGTAACGACCCGGCCGCGCCACCATGGTGGCCTCATGTGAAAGGGTCCTAAAACAAAAGTTTAGAAAGTTTTATTTAATAATTACATGATATAACAAACAAAAACAGGTAAAATATAGAGAACTTGTTAAAGTAAAACAGTATACACTGTATAGACATTGTTGGGGCTCATGAACAGTGATTAGCAGCTTGTGAAAAACAGTTTTTTATTGGAAGGGAAGTCATCCAGCAGAGAAGCAAGTAAGAAAGAAACTGAGGAGGTTAGAGAAAAAATAAGTACATGCAGGGCCGTAGCTAGGACGTTATCTTGGGGGGGGGGGGGTCGATTTTCAAAAATTCCACCGAGTCGGACCTTTTTTCATATTTGGGAGGCGGACCTTTTTTCATATTTGGAAGGCAGACCTTTTTCCATAATGGGTTGGTCGTCGACCCCCCCTGACATGTAATAGAAATTGTGGGTGAAAAGCAAGTCTTGAGGCATCAATTGGACACCTTGGTAGAACCCATTGTTGATCCTAAAGAGGATTTGATATTATTAAAAGAAAGGTTATTTTTCCCCATGACACCTTATTTTTCCTGGTCATGGAATTCTTCAAGCAAGGAGACAGCTTTGTAAATTTCTTCATCGAAGCAGAAGAGTCATTCGGATGATTCTTCATGTAGAAATACAAGGTCTGTCTAAAACGTAAGGCGACTGGTGCAAGTAACAGGTTGTTTGGAAATATTTAAGCAGGAAAAGAAATTGTGACTGTCGTCCATTTGGAACAAGAAGGTACAGTTGTTTTTGTGTTTTATTATTTTTTCGCTTTCATGTAAAGTCAGGTGTATAATAGAGGCATTACATTTGTAAAAGTGGAAAAAAGCGAGAAAATTAAATTGTGATGACCCCGCACTCCAGGTAATATTAAAAGAGTAAACACTGGAGAGCAGGGCGATCAAGGGTACGGGACCAGTTATTGAAAGAGACGAGAACTTAGATTGGGTTTTCGAAATTATTTCCTCGTTTATTTCCATTAATTACAACACATCGGTACACTATGCAAATCATTTATCATTAATCAAAACTCGACAGGGGCCCCTATCGAGATACTCAACAAACAACAATGGCACACAGACGTGCAAATGTCAAATGAGCAAAACATGTTCATGTACGCTTTAGCCTATGCTTAGCGATCTGAGGAAGGGCACACTTGAATAATAACGCGGTATTCATGAGGAGGATGGGGGGGGGGGGGGGTAATTCTCCACACAGCGGCGCTGAGTTCTGCGAGTTGTGCTAGCTCCCCTGAGTAAAATATTCCTGCAACAGAATTTACAGAAGTGCGCACTGTGGCTCCTTTTATTTATCTAAGTAGGGGAGGAGGATTAAAACCCCTCCTGGCAGAAGCAAGTACTCGAAACTCTCAGCCCGCAACACTTGCCCCAGGATACACACAGTGCGTTCTGTAGTGCTCCACTTGCTACTCCTCTCAATACCAGCTATCATCAACCTCCCTGCTCAGTCTCGTCATATTCATAAATCATGTAAAAGGAACTGATATTTAATCTATTAACTCTATATTAAAAGGAGCAGTTTCATCAAATGGTTATAAAAAGGGAATATACAGCTTTTCTTTAGATTAACGTTCGCATCTAAACAGGAAATGTAGGACAGGACCCCAACGTCACGTGAATTTCAGCGGGAGGATTCGAAGAAGCACTTTCTCGGAAACCCAGTTATCATTCGCTACACTCGTCGACTTTCTACGTCGTTACTAGTACAAAATATAAACTCACCAAAAGTCCCGTAGCTTGACATGTTACCAGATTCACTGCTTGGCTATACAAATGCATGCTGACACGTCGAACATCATTTGTGAGCATCGTCGCTTCCATGTGGCGCCGATCAGTCAATGATCCTGTTGGAGTATGAATAGCTTGTTTCCAAATAAATAGCAGAGTGTTATGGCTAAGTATTTTAACATTCCATTTTGCTTACTGCCCATAACTGCCTGTGAGATGAGTCAAGTTGAAGAAGGAAATATACCAGTCTATTTGTGTATAAATAAAGAAATGTCTCCATTTAATTTAACTATAAGATACATATTATATCAATAATTGCTTTCTAATTATACAACACATGTATAAACTTCACATGGAAAAAGAATTACAAACCTGTATACAGTTTGTTTCCTATTTTAGTGGACAGTTCCATTTTCTGTTTCCTATTTTAGTGGACAGTTAATAAAACCCTTTAGAAGCGCAAAACTCTGATAACTAACAATTTATAAGTCTTCAAACCAATGTAAATAGTGCATTTTATTCTTATAAGGCTATAAAAACTTGATGCATACGAAATTACTTGTTTCCTATTTAGTGGACAGTTCCATTTTAAGAGTTAAGGTAACAGCACACAATTCTCAGGAAGACAGGAATATCATTCTTTGATTGTTTTAAGCTCATATGCAGTCATATTGAGAACTCCAGATTATTTCAATAATGGCAAGTCAAGAAAAGCTGTCTGATATTGAAAAAGGCAAAATCATGGCATTTCGAGAGAGTGGAAAGTCAATACGTGAAATTGCTGCTTTGCTGAACAAACCTAAGAGTACCATTGGTAGGTTTCTGACAGTGGGCAGTTCAAAATCGGCGCAGAAGAAACGTGGTCCGAAGCCAAAGTTGACAAATCATGACAAACAACACATCATCCGTGAAGCAACTCAAACTGGCCACTCGTGTGCTCGAATATGTGCTGATCTGCAACTTCCAATAAAGCGCAAGACTGTGTGGAAGATTTTGTCTTCATTACCACACTTGACGTACACAAAAAAACAGGCCAAACCTCCATTAACTGCTGAGCATAAGAATCAACGTTTGCACTGGGCAAAGGAACATATGACGTGGGATGACAAATGGATGGAGGTGTTGTTTACAGATGAAAAAAAATTCAATCTGGATGGTCCAGATGGGTTGCAGTCATACTGGCATGACATTCGCAAAGAGAAGCAGTTATTTTTTACAAGAGTTCATGGTGGCGGCTCAGTAATGATATGGGGCGGTTTTGGCTTTAATGGAACTACTCCTCTAGCATTGGTTACCACTAGAATGAATTCTGTGAAATATCAGGAGCTACTTGAAGAAGCTGCCTTACCTTATGGACAAGACATTTGTGGACCATCTTGGGTTCTGCAGCAAGACAATGCCCCGTGCCACAGTTCGATGTCAACAAAGAACTGGCTGAAATCTAAAAATGTCAACATGATGGTCTGGCCACCGAGAAGTCCGGACATGAACCCTATCGAGAACTTATGGGGTATCATTGTGCGTAAAGTTTACGAAGATGGACGTCAGTACAGCAGTGTTTCATCATTGAAAGAATCAATTGTTGAAGCATGGTATAACTTAGATCCTGAAGTCCTTCAAAAGCTTGTTAAATCAATGAAGGATCGTGTTTTCACACTTATTACACAGAATGGAGGGTCCACTAAATACTAAGGATAAATTCTCCTATTAGTATTGTTTATTTCATTTCTTTTATTTATATTGTCCACTAAATAGGAAACAAGTAGATTCTCATGAATCACTGTTTATGTTTTTGTTATGTAAAAGCTCTTTCTCAGAGTATTGAAAATGTAAAGAAGCACCATTTACATTGTATTAAAGACGTATAAATTGTTAGATATCAGGGTTTTGCGTTTCTAAAAGGTTTTATCAACTGTCCACTAAAATAGGAAACAGACTGTACATGCTTGTCAAGAGAGAGTAAGTGCAGAAAAAAAAAAAAATAATAAAAAAACTTAATCTTATGTCACAAGCTCATGGGACTCTATTGTTACTCCTTCCAAAACATCTATTGTTGATGTTGTGACGGGACGTGCACGATATTAATTTATCGTACACGGCCCGACACTACAGATATGCTAAATAGGCATATCTGTGTGAGCTGTTATTAGAAATTATGGGCTCGAAAATTAAAAGTAATAGATAAGGATCGTGTAGTGGCATTTTCGGAAATAAAAGAAGAAAGGGAATTGAGGGAGTTTTGAAAAAGCTTTATTAATAAAAATTTTGCGGGGTATGAAGGCATACAGGAGAATAAAGCTCAATCAAGCCCAAGAGTGAGTGACTGATCTCTCTCGACTAAAAACAAAAATTGGTTTATTTATTCATAAATTTTGTGTGGATCGAGCCAAGTTAGAAAAAGTAGGCCTAGAGCCTGCTTTTGTGTAAGGATTAAAGAACGAAAAAGGTGAACAATGAGCGAAAAAGGGGGAGGTGGGGTGATATCCAGACAACGGGAGAAGGAGGAGGAAATTCCTAGAAGTGAACTGTGAACAAAAAGAAATCAAGGTCAAGAAGGAGAGGAAATGACTGGAATAAAAGTAAAAAAAGAAACAGTTGTGAAAATGATCTCAAAGTGTAGAGTCGACAGCGAGTGGCAGAAAGTTTTCAGCAAGCAACATTCCGAAATAGGCGGGCGACACGGCGACGCCGGGGACCTAGGCAGTAGCGTAGGCCTAGCAGGCCCACGCATGACGAGGAGTGAGCAGGAGTGCGGTAAGCGGACGTGGCCAGCGGCTTTTGCAACAGGTGACCAGAACGCAGGGGTGCACGGTGAAATAGTGCCTATGTCTTGTACACCGGGGTACCCGGGTGCGTTCGGCCTACGTTGTTTCTCTTGCTGCGAACCGCTCTGCAACTGGCCCTGAGAGCGAGCACGAAGAGACAGCAGATCTGAGCCGGCCTGACCACGTAGCGCAACCACGGCAGTTTCCACACCGAGAAGGGAGCGAGAACGCCGAAGTCAACGCAGCTGATAGAATGGACAGTACATGCGGAACCCTAGGAAGACGGAATGAGAACCGGCATGAAACCAGCAGGAGTCATGGTACCGACTGTACATTCAGATAAGTGCACGAACTATAATTACAGGCCTGCGCGCAATATTTTGGACAGCAATTTTTAGTGTTAATGTGATTCAGAAAGGAGGAATGGGGATAGTCTTAA